>JADBJO010003354.1:231297-236770 GCA_016801955.1 Conus betulinus | reverse complement strand
AGAGAGAGAGGAGAGAGAGCGAATACTCTGAATGCCATCAATCACCATTGTCATCATCATTATCGTCATGCATCATTATCGTCATACACCTTATCGTCATCAATCTTCTCCTCCCCGTCGTCCTCCTCCCTGCACGCTTTTTTCTCTACTTTCTTCTCTTCCTTCTTGTCTCCTCTCAGCTCTTCCTTTTTCTTTCTTGGCTTTCGAAATCGCGAACGAGAAGAGGAAGAGGAATAAGAAGAAGGAGAAGAGAGAGAGTAGAGAGAGAGAGGATAGAAGAGAGAAAGGAGAGAGAGAGGAGAGAGGAGTAGGAGGACAAGCAGAGAGAGAGAAAAACAAAGAATGAGAAGAAAGAAGAAGAAGAAAAAGATAAAATAGAGAATAAGAAGCAAAAGAAAGAAGAAGAAGAAGAAGGAGTAGGTGAAGTAGGACGGAGGAGGAGGGAGAACGAGATCAAGAGGAAAAGGAGAGAAGAAGAAATGAAGAAGAGAGAAGAATAGAGAGAGAGAGAGGAGAGATAGAAGAGAAAGAAAGATAGGAACATAGAGAGATAGAGAGGAATTGATGACAAGAGGATAGAGGAAAACAAGAAGATAAGAAGAAGAATAAGAAGAAGAAGAAGAAGCAATAGCGAGAGAGAGATAGGAGAGAGATAGGAGAGGAATGAGGGATTACAATAAAGAGAGAGGAGAAAAGAAAAGAATAAGAAGAAGAAGAAGATATAAGAATGAAGAGAGAGAGATAGAGATTTATAGAGAGAGAGAGCGAGAGATACGATAGATAGAGATGAGATAACCAGTCAGAGATGAGAAGGACTTTTATACAAGAGGGAAATAGTGCTGAGGGTGAGGGTGTGAGGCAAGGGTAAAATGAGAAACGCTGGCGTGCGGTAATATGTGGCTGGCATATGGCGTGGGCTAATGAGATTGGGGAGGTGAGGGGGGAGGGGGGAAGGGTGGGAGTTGTTGATGATATTGGGTGAAAGTGAAGATGAGAGGACAAACAGAAATTGGGGCACAAGGAGAGAGAGAGAGAGAGAGAGAGAGAGAGAGGGAGAGAGAGAGAGGGAGAGAGAGAGAGAGGGAGGGATAGAGAGAGGAGAGAAGAGAGAGAAGAGAGAGAGCGAGAGAGAGAGGAGATTTCCGCTTCTCATTATGGTTTATTCAATTAAGTCCATTGCCCCGCATAGAAACGGGCCACAACTTTTCATGAAAACTGATAAACATATGGCAGCAGTATCACGACAGTTTTCTTTCTAATAAACGTGTTGTCAAAGATAACGAAATGATTATCTCTCTCAGGTGAAAAAGCTAAACTGCGGGCTATATTTTCATGGGTTTTTGCTGACCTCAGTAAACAAAAACGAAAGCAGACTTGGCTCGTAGTAGAATTTTCAAGAATTAATTTTTCCAAAAGGAGATTATTGAGAGCAGGACCACTCCGAAGCATACAGCTATAATAATAATATAAATCAACCAACAACAACAAACAACAACAACAACAACCAAAACAACAACAACAATAATAATAATAATAAAGAAAACACGTTTCTGTCTCTGCTAGAAAGATGCAGCAACAAAACTCGAGCGAATGGCTGGATACACGATTCCAAGACATTTGTAAATGTTAACAGCAAGACATTTGTAAATGTTAACAGCAAGACATTTGTAAATGTTAACAGCAGGTATGTGGAAACCATGGGCACAGTCATCTCTCCCCCGACTGCCGAATACAACCACCACCCTTTTTTTCCCGAAAACAATGGTTTGACTTTCATAAACAAGTGACCTTTGATTCTGGAAAGTTTTGAATTACTCATCTCTCTCTGCAGTCCAGCCAGTCTCCAAAAGCAAGACACATCATCATCTAGCAATGAAATAAAAACTTCCATGAAAATCGCTCGTAAATCTAGCACCAAACGCACTATTTCCTCTCATTTCAAGTGCTAACTGATTGACAGATGACTACAACAAGGTTGGCTGCTAAATCCCTTTGTTTTAACCCATCCGTTTGGGCGCGTTGCGTTGTCGATTCATTATTTGCGGCTTCGTATTCTTCTTTTTAGCTGCAATTATTCACACGTGTTTAGCACATTGAAAACAGTTTTCCCCCTGTCTCTACAAACCCTTTTTTTTATCAACATAGGCTTTACAGTGGAGTTACGATTGACGGAATCAAACGTCCTTTTTTTCAAAATCAAATCAATACTAAGTATAATCTAACGTTATGTAAGAAACTGTATTTTGAATAAAATGAAAAGTACAAACACACAGGGTCAGAGCTGTGTACGTTTAAATGTCCACGTTTAAATCCAGCTAAAGGTTCCCCCCTTGAATTATTTTTTGATTCTAAAGTGTTCCTGAAGTCTTACATTTAATGAGGGTACTAAATACACTGCTATGAATTGCCACCAAAGCTAGGTGTCCGGTAATCATATTCGGATTTTTAACGTCACCTTTTTTTTTTTTTTTTTTTTTTTTGTACAGTGGAAGATATATCGACTCTCACAAGAGTCTGGGATGTGCATTGGAAAAAGATCACAGAGAGAGAGAGAGAGAGAGAGAGAGAGAGAGAGAGAGAGGGGGTGGGGGGGGCTGAGGACGAAGCTACAACTAAATCATACATAGGGATTATATGTTCCATGGGAGTGTAATTGCACAGCTATTGCAAATAAAGAAGAGAGGGAACAATACACGCGGAGAATGGAGGGCAGAGAGAGAGAGAGAGAGAGCGAGAGAGAGAGAGAGAGAGAGAGAGAGAGAGAGATTTACCTGCGAGACAGAGTCGGCGGCATTAAACAGGTAGTCTAATAGCAAAGAGAGACCTAACATTGGTGTGTCGTGTTTGTGTGGTGTGTGTGTGTTGTGTGTGTGTGTGTGTGTGTGTGTGTGTGTGAGAGCGAGAGAGAGAGAGAGAGAGAGAGAGAGACGAGAGAGAGATGAGAGAGAGAGAGAGAAATTCAAGCTTGTTTATTTAGAAACAGAACAGCTGGAAAACCTTTGCTAATAAACACTTTTTTTTTTTTTTTTTCATCGTAATCCTGAAGAGCGAAGGGTTAAAAGAAGACGGGAGTGGGAAGGAGGGGGAGGGGAGGGCGAGGGTAGTATCGAGACAAATGAAACTGGTGAGGAGAAAGAGATGGGAGAAAGAGTGCGGACATGTGCTGTTACACACACTCACGGGCAAATGAACGGCTGCAAAGAGAGGAACGGACGGTTTAGGAGAAGACTTTCCCACCATCGACTGTTGTCTGTCTGTAGCTCCCACAATTACATGGAAATTGTGTCAATTGGCCACCAGGATCAAGTCAACAACAATAACTGGCAGATGGGGGGGGGGGGGGGGGGGGGGTGTGTGGGGGGGTGTAGGGAGGGGGGGGTGGGGGGGGGGGGGGGGGGGGGAGAGAGAGAGAGAGAGAGAGAGAGAGATAGAGAGAGAGAAGAGAATAAAGTCAAAGAGAGAGAGAGAGAGAGAGAGAGAGAGAGAGAGAAGAGAGAGAGAGAGAGCAGAGTATATTCAGTATGAAACTGAGAGAGAGAATAACGTCAACAAGAACTCTGGTGTGTTGTGTGTGTGTGTGTGTGTGTTGGTGTGTGTGTGTTGTGTGTGAGAGAGGAGAGGAGAGAGAGAGGAGAGAGAGAGGGAGAGAGAGAGAGAGAGATTTGTTTTACGTCTTTTCCACTAAATCGCGCGATATTAGACGATTACAAAAAAAAAAATCGGGTGTGCCGAAAGATGAGAGAAAGGGAAAGAAAGGAGCGTTTGTGTTTTATGCTTGTGCACGCACGCGTATATGTGCCTGTGCGTGTGCGCGTGCGTGTGTATACATATGCGAGTGTGCTTGAGTATGTGAGTGCATATTTGTGCTGATATGAGTGCTTATATGAATAATAATGGTAATTACAAAACACTTAATTTTTTCAAATAAGCTTCAAGGAAAAAAAAAAAAGAAAAAGTTAAGATTTTAACAGAATTAATTAATTTAGCAACCATCAAGGCACTGAAAGTTAACCTCTCTCAGTCCTTGTCAGTCCTCGCCCCACACACAAAAAGGAACCTATCAATACTTCCCCAGTGGAGTGCGCTCTAAGCATACAAAAAAACTTATATGTTAGAGCTGGTGACTCGCAGATGGCCATTGCACTATTTTGCCCTCAACACTGGAATTATTTTTTTTTCATGTCTGACATGTAACAATATGATCATGTGTTATTTTCTTTTTAACATAAACACACTATGTTTTAACATATTGTGTGTGTGTGGGTGTGTGGTGGTGTGTGTTGTGTGTGTGTGTGTGTGTGTGTGTGTGTGTGTAGTTGCGNCTGTGTTGATCATGAGAAGCGAACCGCTATGATCTGTGTTGATCATGAGAGTGAACCGCTATGATCCTGTGGCTTGATCATGAAGAAAGGCGAATGGGCTGTGTTGATCATGCGAAGGTGAACAGCTATTTTTCTTGGATCAGACAGTTGTTTGGGCTGCCCAAAATAACTTTTTTTTTTTTTTTTTTGGCTTTTTTTTTGGGGGGGGGTGGGGGGGGGGGGGGGGGGGGGGGGGGGTTGTCGTTTGCTGTTTTTTAAGTTTTTGGAGCATGTTAAGCTTCATATGCATGTTAAAGCTATTCTTCCTGTGAAACAGTTTTTTATCCTTGAGGAAAACGAGGTTGTTATATACCAAAGGGTCACAATGTTTTCTTGAGGATCATGGCTGTGTTCGCTCAGGATCACCAGTGTGGTTTCTATTTTACCACGGAAAACATAGTTATTATTATAAAGGAAAACAATCGAAAACAGGAAAAAACAGTTAGACTCTGACCCTCGAGATAACTATTTGCTCCCTGTGTTGTCGACACCTGTTTGCGCTTGTCATGGTAAAGGGCAATCAGCTGTTGTGGCACTTCAGGGCGATTTCCTCGCCATAATAACAGTTTTCCCGAGGGAAACAAGAATGACAGATGTTTATCCTAAGGAAAATAAGAACGGAAATGATCCTCAGGCAAACATTGGTGATCCTCAGGCAAACAGTGGAAACAGTGATCCCAAGGAAAACACTCAGGCAAACAGTGGCGATCCTAAGGCAAACAGTGGCGATCCTCAGGCAAACAGTGGCGATCCTCAGGAAAACAGTGGCGATCCTCAGGCAAACAGTGGTGATCCTCAGGAAAACGGGCGATCCTCGGAAAACAGTGGTGAAGGCAAACAGTCGTTTTTGGTAATCGTTCTTTTTTCGCTGTCTTACACGAGGATCATCGTCTGTGCGCTAGAAGGAAAACAGCTATTATCGTCTTTTGAAACTAGCATGTTCCATAATCGGTTATGAAGCTGGTATGCTGACATAGACAGTTACACGAGAGATCGTTAGAGCAGTAGTATCACGGGGGGGGGCTTTTGCTCATGCAAGATGGAACAGCCGACACGGCGTAAGACCTCGGATTGGCGCGTGAAACCTGGCGCCGTCCTTTTGAATCCGATTC
>JADBJO010003354.1:216297-226297 GCA_016801955.1 Conus betulinus | reverse complement strand
ATTATGATCGAAAATGGGTTTCATGAAAAAAAAAACAACAAACAAACAAAAATGAAAGAAAGAAAGAAACAACATAGTGAACGCAAGCTAAAAACATATGGCGCTTCGTGTACCTACCACTTGTTTTGCCTCCCGTGCAACTCACCCCACTTCTTCCTCCCCCCACCCCCCACCCCCACCACACCCCTTGATGATGACAGTGGTTCTTGACCTTGTTTGTTCCTATCATTAACAGCCCAAGTTTTCAAAAGGTGGTGTGTGGGGGGAGGGGGGGGGGGTATGGAATCAAAGGACCTGTTTTAAACCCCAAACCCCTCCCCTGTCCCTCCCTCCCCCATCTCCACCCTTCTCTCGATCCCCGCCTCTCTGCTCTCCCCACTGTCATCACCACCACCATCACTACCCTGTGTCCCATCCACCCCCTTCCCCTGTCCGCCCTTCCCAGTGCCCTCTTTACCCCACCCCACCTCTCGCCATTTTCTTTCATCGTCGTAGCCTTCTTTTTAACATGTTGTGCCGTTAGCAGTCAGTCAGTCAGTTATGCCTGTCGCTCCTCCTGAAGCCTAGGCCGCCGCCAACAGTCCGCCAGAGTCCTCGGTGGTAGATGTGTTCAATAGCCATTACACCCCCCCCCCCCCCCCCTTTCTCTCTCTCTCTCTCTCTCTCTCTCTCTCTCTCTCTCTCTCTCTCTCTCTCTCTCTCTCTCTCTCTCTGGTTCAGCCTACTGTATATAGATTTTCGTGCAGCACTTATATCTAATCTTCTTCATTTACCAATGTCCACTCTTCTTCAGGCTCATCAGTATCAAAGAGCCCTTCCACTTTCAACATTTTATATTTCTGTCAATTCGAAGGAGACAGAGCCTGACTGCTTAAATGATAGTACATGAAAACATAAAGATAGTAAGGTAATGATTTTTCCCTCATAACTGCAAATGCATTCAGGTTAACTGTCATCAATATTGATCGAATCGGAAGTTTAATAGGAGTTTATCATATACTTATTCATGCTGTTGTTCTTTGTGGTTCGAATCTTGTATTTATTTCTTGTTTCGAATTTGTAATGTGCAGGCTCATGTCCCAACCCCTTTCCTCATCCCCTGTCCCTTTCACACACACACACCCCCCCCCCCCCCCCCCCCCCCCGCCCCCCCCAACCCTTCCCTCAGTCCACCCCCGTTTTTCAACTTGATTGGTGGCCCATGGCCGATGTTCAATAAAACATTTTCGTTCGTTCGTTTCGTTCGTCTCTCTCTCTCTCTCTCTCTCTCTCTCTCTCTCTCTCTCTCTCTCTCTCTCTCTCTCTCTCTCTCTCTCTCTCTCTCTCTCTCAGACGCTCTCTGTCCACCCATCAGTCGATGGCTACCTGGTTCAGTTCAGTTTGCGGTGTGAATATAGTGAACTGTAAAAAAAAAAAAAAAAAAAAAAAAAAAAAAAAAAAAGAGAGAGAGAGAGAGAAAAACAGGCCGAATCAAAGGAAGTGAGCGGAAGAGAGGAAATTACTGGTACTGAAAACCCTCTCCCCACCACCCACCGAACCACCCCCTCCTCCACCCCCGACCCCCCCCCCCCCCATCCCCCCCCACACACACACACACACACACACCTCCTTTCGTCATACCCACAGCGGTGAGTGGCAAGGCCGATGCAGTGGACACCTTCACCGCTGGTGAGGTGGTCAGCTGATGTGAGTGATCCAGTGGGCGCGTAGTCATGTAGACGATGCCGTGCTGCTGACGACTGCTGCAGTGTGTGCATGCATCATCAAGCCAGCTGAGCAGTGCTGTGGGGAGGGGGAGGCGGGGGGGGGGGGGGGGGGGGTCGTCGGGGTTCTATCGCCCACATTGTAGCCATTTCTGTCTGCCTCTTCATCTGCTATAATCTGTGTCTGCCTCTTGTTTCGGATTGGATGGCTGTTCACCAGACTTAAGAGCTGATAATGTCAAAATGTGAAGTTTTAAGAGCACACACACACACACACACACACACACACACACACACACACACACACACACACTCGCTCGCGTGCGCGCGCGCGCGTGCACGCGTTGGTTCACTCGCATGCAAAGGGTACGACCAGACAGTTGCTCCCGACTTTGGTGTAGAGCGCACATGAAGCTGGTCTACACGCTTACCGTAGAGGGCGGCCCAGCCAACTGAACACAAGAAGATGCACCCGAAGGTGCAGTGGGACCCAGAGAAGTATAGTCCTCAACTGCCGAACAAACCATCTGGGAGCAACCCTGCACCACCCTTGAAAGCCTGCGCAGTGTTCACATAGGGTGCTGGCATGCACAGGGCGTTCCATTTAGACGTCAAGGGACATAACTGCTCCTGGGAAGATGCCATTGTGTAATGGCCACTGGACGCGACTCGACAGCACCTCCACGGGAGCGTTCCCATGGGTGTACCAGCCTCTTATCTCATGACTGCAGAGGGGGCAGAATAGCTCAGTGGTAGAGCGCCAGACTTGTATCTTGGGGTTTGTGGGTTCGAATCTCCGCCGGGCCGGGCCATTTCGGTGCAGGGGGATTTTTCCCTCAGAGTTAACATTGGTTCTGACTCCATTTCCCATACAGTCCTTCGAATGAGACTATAAACCGAGGTTCCGTGTATGAACGCATGCATAACATCTTGCACACAGTTAAAATCCCATCACCAACTTTCGGAAGGGAAGGCCAGTTTGGCCGTTGGTATGGATGACACGTGACATGCACCTTCTCCAAAGATGGAGTATGGCTGCCTTAATGGCGGATGAAAAAACGATCATATCACACAAAACCCACTCCCTTTGTTGGGTAGATGGGATTAATCCTTGCGTGTCTCTACAGGGAGTGTCCGCATGAGTGTCAGCCTGCGTATGCAAAAAAAAAAAAAAAAAAAAAAAAACTGACTGCAGAGCTCACCGGCGAAAGACGCTACCGTCAAGCAACTGCCGTGTGCATCCCACAGCCTCACTCATTTGCTGTTCCGCTGACAGGTGAAGAACAGCACAACTCCGGACACGGCCAAGCTTTCGCCTTGAGGTCTCGTGCGCTCTCTGAAGAGAATCCCCGCTGATGAAGCTGGTCTACACGCTAACCGTGGAGGGCGGCCCGGCCAACTGAACACTTCTGAAGCCTGGAAGTCGTTAGGCACGTGTGCGGGCGAACGGGACTCCCGACATCGGCGAATAGTGGGGATGTAATGTGACGTGAGATTCCGATATTTTTCCCACTACTTGTTCATAAATAAGTTGGAAAGGGTAGAAAGAAGTAAGGGAGGGGGAAAAGGGGGGGGGGAAGGGGGGGGGGTAAGAAAAGGCAGAGAAGGAGAAGGCAGGAGAGAAGAAAAGAAGATAGTGAGGAAAAAAAAAAAAAAAACAGGAAGAGCAGGCCAGGCAGGAGAAGTTAGTGAGGAAGAAAGGATGTTTGGGAAGGGGAGGGGTGATAAGGAAAGGTCGGGGAAAGTAGGAAATAACAGAGACAAGAGAAAGGCCGCCAGAACGTACGTCCATTGTTGTGCACCTGCCTACAAAGCTCGGTTCTTACGGCCGTCTGCCAGCACTGTGTGTGTGTATGTGTGTGTGTGTGTGCACGCGCGCCAAGCGGACTGGCTTTGGCCTGGCGAGGTAATCCGGAAAGGCGACAGGATTATTGCACAGTGGGTTTATGTGGGCCACTGCCTAGCTTGACAGCTTTGTGCCTTAATGCTGTACCGGCTCAAGGTCGCTCGTGAAGCCCCCACCCCCACCACCCACCACCCACCCTCGTTGCCCCGACCTCTGCACTTCACATTCCCCCCCCCCACCCTCTCTCATCCCATTCCCACACCCTCCACCTCCGCCCATCTACTGAGGTGCCGTTGTCCCCCCCCCCCCCCCCCCCCCCCCCCCCCCCCCCCCCCCCGCCGCCTCTCGCTTCGTTGCCCGCCTCCTGCCCCTTCATAAGCCCACGTCTTTTTTTGTTTTTTTTAATCATATCACAACCTTATACACACACGCACGCACGCACGCACACACACACAAGCAAGCACGCCTCCCTCTCTCTCTCTCTCTCTCTCTCTCTCTCTCTCTCATATGCCTCTTTACCCAAGATACAAGATATAAAGATAAAAGAATACTTTATTATCTCAGTTCTGAGAAGTTACCTTTTTTTTTTTTTTTTAACAAGATACCCACTCACCCAAGTTACCCTTCTCCATCACTTTCTCTCAGAATTTGTTTGTATTACCTATCTTTTGTGTGTGCGTGAGAGAGAGGGGGAGGAATTGTTCACCCAGCGATGTTAAAATGTGTATGTCTGTGAGTTCACCTTTACAGCAAGTGTAAACCGGCATCTGACGGGGCCTTGGCAGGTTACGTTAGGTCAGAGAGAACTGGCCGGACCCATTGTGATTACCCAGACATGAGGGGGGGGGGGAGGGGGGGGGGGGGGTAGTTCCTGGAATCTGGCATCAAGCTGCCTTTGTGTCTCGTGCGAGATAAAAGGTTCGGGAGAGGAGGGTTGGAGGGTTGGGTGGGTGAGGGGGGGGGGGGGTGATGGAATTAATTGGGGGTAATGGTTTGTTTACGAGGGGCGGGGAGGGGCTGGGGATGGGGGGAGGGGGAGGGTGGGGAGTCAGGGGTTCTGAGCGGCCCTCCGTGAGGAAGCCACATCTGGGGCGCAGTGTTCGATCTGCACATCGCGTTATTACCTGACGTGTCATTACATTCCGCCTGGATGCTCGGTGGATTTTGTGTGGATTACTCACAGAGCGTTTGAATTGTTGTGTGCTTACTTGTTTACAGTCTCACCAGTTCGGTTTGGTTTTATTGTCCATGTGTGTGTGTGTGTGTGTGTGTGTGTGTGTGTGTGTGTGTGTGTGTGTGCGTGTGTGCGCGCGCGCGCGCGTGCGCATGCGCACTTCTAGATGTTTATTATAACATTGAAATACGTATTTTATGATTTGATTTGGTTGGTTGGTTGGTTTGTTTGTTTTTTTATATAAAACACTTTTTTGCGGAGTTGGTGTTCATGATATTTCTTTACATTTGCTGCATTTGTAATGTTGGTTTGGTCTAGGGGGAGAGGGGGCAGGGAGGAGTTGCGTTTTGTTGTGTAAAGACGTTTCAATGAACTGGGGGTGAGGGGATGTGAAGGTGTGGAAGGCTACCGGACTCTACCATGCTGCTCTTGTGCAGACCTACGAAAAATATGGCAAAACAGCTTAACAGCTCTTCATCTACGTCTCCACGCCCCACTCCCCCCCTCTGTCCCTACACTCCCACCCTCTGCCCTTTACCCCCCCCCCCCCCCCCCCCCCCCCCCCCCCCCCCACCCCACACACACACACACCACACACCACCACCACTTCTCCGTCCCCAGCCCCTGTTCTCCACCCCCCTCCACCTAGCCCCTCAGCCCGGCAGCTTTTACCTGGGCTGTAGTCCGTCCTTGAACTGTGTAGGGGCAGTCATTAGGTGACCGACTTTGCCGCCGGAGGTCGTTGTGGGTCAGCGGCCTTTCGGAGGTCGCTTTGGGCTGGCCTCGCTGCCGGCTGTTCACGGCGTCCTGCTTCGGTCATTGGCAGTCGTTCTCCTGTAACAGAGCGGGCGGGGGGTGGGGGGAGCTAGTTAGAGGGGCCCAGGCCAAGGTTGGCTACCCCCGTACAGAAAGTGTGGCCCAGAGCTGTGGAGATGTCTACAGTTGTTTCCATGTTGAATCTCTCTCTCTCTCTCTCTCTCTCTCTCTCTCTCTCTCTCTCTCTCTCTCTCTCTATATACCTGAAGTTCAGACAATGACACTTCCAAATCACCCCACCCCCTTCTCTGTCTGTCCCCCCTCCACCTCATGTTCCAGCGTTGACATCCACCCCCTCCGCATCCCTCTTTCAGATCCATCCCCAGTCCTTTCACTCAGTTTTGAACTAATCATTACATGTTACACACAGTACTGAACTAGTTCCGAGTTCCGTCTCCCTCGTAAAGCACAGCAAAGCTTTTTAGAGTGATGGTAGGCTGCAAAACTGTCCTCGGCCCTTTTCCGTCTCACCCCCTTTAAGTTAAATTCAACATTTGTTGGAATGGCAAGGCATAAAATGATGTGTATTTTAGGTGTGTGGGCTTTTCTCTGAATATCCAACAGTGACGCCCCTCTTTGGGCGAGAAGTTGTATTATCTATCTGGTACCAGATGTCACGGACCTGACCCTTGAAACGGTGCAAGTAAGCCCCAGGTTTTTCCACAACGCTAAAAACGTGCATCCAAACAGCGCTTAGTGTTGGCTGTGCACTGCTGAAACTGAACTCGGTGTGCTAGAGAGCTCTTGACATTGGTCTGAAGATCATCTTGGCCATCGCTTTGAACTAGAGGGCAAGTGGTAAATGTCTGCCAATGAGAAGATGTTTCATCTTTGCTTTCATACCAATGAAAACTTCTTCTGTCAAGCAAGAGTTAGAGAATACACTCCTCCTCCTCCTCCTCCTCCTCCTTCTCAGACAGAATCCCTGGAGGCACTGACGAAGGCTGCAGAGAACGTACTTGCTAACTCTTGCATTTTGTATTGATGATGAGGGACACTTTTGTTTTTTTTTTAATGAACTGACACACTTTCACTGGTGTCTGTGTGAATGGAATGGTGTCCGTCAGTGCCTGTGGAGATGGACGAGATCAATCTAAAATAGACTGGGGAGGACGTGTGTGATTAGACTCTGTAAGACTCCAGGGCCCAGATTTGACAGGAGGGGGGTGTCATTTTAAACCCTCACCGCCCGCAGCCCCATGAAAACACAATTCGGTCCAACAAGCCCAGCTTGAGAGCGGAGCGTCTTTTATGTGGTCGAGGTTTGCCAAGAATGTAGTGGTAGGTTGGCTGGTTGGTTGGTTGGTTGAAGAAGTGACCGATAAGGCCGCCAGTCCACAGCAGATCGCAGCACTGTCACTGTCCGGTCTATAACAGGTCATTCCGCCAGGGCTGATTGCTGTGGGGCTAGAGCTGACTGTGCTCCTGCTGTCTGCACGCTGGCCCCGGTGCAGCCACCCTGCGTGTCGGCTGGTCTCCATTCGCCCCCTCACATTTTGTCACAACATGCTTCTGTCCCTCGTGTCTGTATTCTCCCACACTTCTGGCATGTTTCAGCCCAAATCAGGATTGAAAAATTTTTCGGTTGTAAGACACCCACACTTAAGCAAGCACGCGCACACAACACTCTCTTCTCTTCTCTCTCTCTCTCTCTCTCTCTCTCTCTCTCTCTCAACACATACTCACACACACAAGCTCCCAGTTGCATACTAACTCAGAGACAGGGAGGTGTGACAACAGGCGAACACAGATCCTCGTATGCACTATTTCCAGGAAGGTTTTCACTGTAGGCGAATCATGTAAGCTGACAAATGTATTGAGAAATTATCTTTTAAACTGAATAATAATTCATCTTCCACACAGAAAAAGTAAACATGGCTAGAGATCATATAGATAGAGATCATACAGATAGAGATCATATAGAAATCCTTTTTGTCATGTACTGCCACTTTCCCCATCTAACACAAACGAGGTCATCTGATCACACCACAAATTCTTTTTTAAACAGTAAATGATAATAACATAGCATTTTTAAAGCGCGCCTTGCCAAAGGTTCTAGGCGCTGACAATCCACACTGTCATGTGCACAACGGGCTGCCTACCTGGGTGGGTAGTGCCGACTGAAGAGCTACCTGTCGGGACTTCATTCAGTCATTTCCCGTGTCATCTTAGTCATTATCGTTCACTCAGTTTCCTTACTTCCTCCATTCTTTCAATTACGCAGGTTGCATGGTATGTGTAACGTGTCATCCATACTAACAGCCAAACTGGCTTTTTCTTTTTAAAGTTGGTGATGGGGGATTTTACGTGTGTGCAAGATGTTATGCGTACTTTCACACACGGAACCTCGGTTTATAGTCTCATTCGAAGAACTATTTGGGAAATGGAGTCAGAACCAGTGTTAGCTCCGAGGGAAAATCCCCCTGTACCTAAACGGCCTGGCAGAGATTCGAACCCGCAACCCCAAGATCACCAGGATTACGAGATTTTGTAGAAGATGAATGAGAGTGCTTGAGGTTTTGAGAGTTATTAGAAGGGAATGCACTCTTGTATGTCCCAGAATGAAGGATTGGACAGAAACTTGATTGGGCAAAACGTCGTTTGCGTGTATGTGTGTTGCGTATCCTATGTTCAATCAGAGATTGCTTGCATGAATAGTGAAATTAGGACAAACTGTTTGATGCACTGTTCTTAGCAGTCAGACAAGCGAAGGACGTGTTTTGTAAGATCACAACCCCAACAACAAACGAAACTTCATAAGTCGAAGAATGCTTCCAGACCCTGCCATTTTGCGATGAAAGAAATCGCCTTTTTTTTTCTGTAGAATCTGTCATCTGCCCACGCACAACAGCCAGCTGACGTTGAGTGGAACACAGAAGAAAACCTGAGTGCAGCAGAGTGCCTTGAGGGTTGTCGTGATTCATTTTGACAGCGTTCTACTTGAAGTTGAAAGTCAGACAGGTTTCATCCCTGTTTTATTCTGTAGTGATTGTGAAAGCTTGCAGATGGAGTTTTTGGTAGCCGTGGAGAATTACATCCCAGACAGGAGAATGCGAGAGAGAGCATTTAATTGGTCATATCCATTGTCAGTGATTTCTCAGGTAGATTGATTGTCGACACTGATTTCTGGGAAGATGTCGCTCCTGACAGAACACAGTGGACACGACAGTGAATCCGGGGCACAGGGACATTCAAGCTCAGCAGAGCAGCCGCCATCCAGTCCAAGAGGAATCGGAGAAAACTGGGCCCATCCCTTGCAGGACTCGGTTCCACGTAGCGTCTATGGACGACTTTGTGACACAGGAATTGGTCTTCATTCCTTCATATGTGACACAGGAATTGGTCTTCATTCCCTCATATGTGACACAGGAATTGGTCGTCATTCCCTCATATGTGACACAGAATTGGTCTTCATTCCTTCATATGTGACACAGGAATTGGTCTTCATTCCCTCATATGTGACACAGGAATTGGTCTTCATTCCCTCATATGTGACACAGGAATTGGTCTTCATTCCTTCATATGTGACACAGGAATTGGTCTTTCATTCTCTCATATGTGACACAGGAATTGGTCTTCATTCCCTCATATGTGACACAGGAATTAGTCATCATTCTCTCGTATGTGACACAGGAATTGGTCATCATTCCCTCATAAGTGACACAGGAATTGGTCATCATTCCCTCATATGTGACACAGGAATTGGTCTTCATTCCCCCACATGTGACACAGGAATTGGTTGTCATCATTCCTCATTTGTGACACAGGAATTGGTCGTCATCATTCCCTCGTATGTGACATAGGAATTGGTCTTAAACCTCACCTGAGGACCCACACCAGCATATGGCTGGCCTGCCTACTCCGTCCGTCAGACACGACGGCTGAATCCATCAGTATTCTTCAGAAAGTCTTTTGTCCTGTGTGGTATGGCAGTGCGATGGTAGTTCAGTGGAGTTAGATGGTTGGTATTGAAGGGGTAATGGCTGAAGCTGGTATCGTGAGTATGGAGGAGGTGGGTGCTGTAGATCTTCGTGAACTGTTGACAAGGACGTTAGCATGAGCTTCTGGCCTTAGGGCAATCATAATTGATCATTACACTGGCGTGTCAAAAAGAATTCTGTCAACATATGCAAATGGCAATCTGAGTGAATGTCTACACCACTGGCGGTCACATACAAAGGAGTCATGAAACAAAGTGAAGGACATAGGAACTTACTGTAGCTTCCATGGAGATGTGTAACACACACACACACACACACACACACACACACACACACACACACACATACACTGGGGGGGGGGGGGGGGGGGTGTAAAGTGCTACTACAATCCCTCAAGTATGATTGCAAACTCTCACGTTATCGATGGACTGTAACGTTGTGTTTGACTTTTAAAACTGTTTCATTGTCTCAGCCCTATCAACTCCCCTTTGTTTTACACGTTCTCTTGTGTCGTTCACTT
>JADBJO010003354.1:173797-211297 GCA_016801955.1 Conus betulinus | reverse complement strand
CACAGTCTCACACACGCATGCATGCACTCACACACGCATGTGCATGCGCGCGCGCACACACTTTCAGCGCTTCAATCCAGTTTCAAGTGATGTGGCTGTTTGGATCAGTGCGCCATCGTGTTGTAGAATATCACTTTTTATAGAAGAGATTTTTGTGTTTGTGTCAGGTACTGAGAGAGTTCTACCCGTGCAAAATTTAAGAAAAAGAAAAAAAAAAAAAGCAGAAAAGGGAGGTGCCTTTACAAATCTTGCGAAACTCCATTGATCATTGAAGAAGGCACAGACAACAGACAGATCTGATTGGTACTCAAGAACAGGAAAAATGTTTTGTTCTCTGCTTTGAATTGTAAATCCCTGAAGAGAAGGGCTGGGTCTTGAATGCCAAATACACAAACATGGCATTTCGCGCTGGATATTGCCTTGCTCAAGTCATGATTATAATTTCTTCATGAAAACATGGGTATGGGTACAATTTTTTGTGTGCCTTTATTAATTGTGGGAAGTTTTCTTCTTTTTTTTTTTAACGTCTGAATGGTAATTTGCAGTGTTATTCTACAGAAGAAAAATAAGGAATGATAAAGTTTGGAACTCCCCCAGTCCTCCATTGCTCAGCACCCACCTTTGGATGCCCATAACACACACACACACACACACACACACACACACACACCCCCCCATCCCCCCCCCCCCACCCACCCCAAGACATTATTCCCTCCCCATCTTCCCATCTTCTCTCCCATAGGCAGTTTTCTCTTCCACATAGGGCGATTGAGGTGATTTCTCTTGAATAGTACCACCACAGCTTGAAGAGGTGATTTTCTTGAATAGTACCACCACAGCTGTTGAGTGAAAATCTGAGGTGATTTTGTTGAAAAGACTCAAAGGTATTTCCACTACTGATGTATGAAGTTTGGGGACCCCCCCCCTCTCTCTCTCTCTCTCTCTCTCTCTCTCTCTCTCTCCCTTCCCCCCCCCCCTCCTCTCAGAAATCTGAACACCTGCTGATTGAAGACTTGGGATGATTTTGTTGAGCAGGGATTTGAGAAGTCTTGTGTGAAGATATGGGACAGTGTTGTTGAATAGATGTATGGGTATATCCTCAACTGATGGTGTCAGATTTAACATGAGTTGGATGATCAGATCTTTGAGAGTATTCCAACAGCTTTGAAGGATGACATGGAGTGATTTTGTGGAGCAGGTACATGAGTATCTCCAAAGTCTCAAGCAAAGATTTGGAGTTACTGTGGAGTAGAGACTTGAGTTTCTCATCAGACTTGAGTGAAGGTTTGGGGTGTCTTTTTGAGCAGATACATGAAATATTTCCCTAGCAGTTTATTCAAGCTGCAGAATGATTTAGACGATAGGCTCCTTCACAGCTTTGAGCAAAGACTTGGGGTGTGTGAAGGGAACAGTCTGTTTTAGTTTCTCCATCAATGTTGAGTGACTTACACCAGGGTGATGGTGTTGTGACAGATTCGTCGGTGCAGGAGGCAGGTGCCGGCAAGGATGATGAGGTTCCCGACAGCCCCACCCAGGATGAGTTTGTCAGTGACATCTACAACCAGCAGGAGATCACGGAGGAGGACGTACGTCGGGAGATGGAGCAGCTGGGGGTGAAGGAGGACAAGAAGGAAGGTGAGGGCATGGCCTTGGGCCGCTCTGTGGCCTTTGTTGAGGAGGAGGGATCGGGGGATGTCTGTGTGTTGTTACGGTCTCTTTCAGCCTTGCTGGTCAGGTCCTGTCAATACATGATGTTCACTGTCAGTAATCATGATCAGTGCATGAATGGTTGTCTTCTTTCTTGTTATGTAATATGTCATGGGCGCTTTGGGGCATGCATGTAGGGCTATGGGTTACGTTCTTTCAGTATTTTCGGCGAGATGAATTTCACAATATTCAGATCAGATTACTAACGCAGCTGTTGAATTTGTAACAAATAACAGAGGGCAATGTACCTTTCTTGACTTTCTTTTGATGAAAACGCACCACAGGAGTGATGGAAACAGAGGATGATGGAGCAGAGAGTGGGTGGGAGACATGGAAAAGGAGTGCGCACACTCAGTGTCCTCACTGGAAAAGGGCGTGTGCACCAGTCGTCTAGTTCCAGCTGGAGGTCGGCTTGAACAGCCAGTTCCCAAGGCCGTTTTCCATCCTTCATTCTTGGACAGGCGCGGCCAGGACTGTAGTTCACATGGTTTATCACAGACATGGTGGACCTACACTGGCTGACTTGGTCACTTGGCCAGGACTGTAGTTCGCATGGTTTATCAAAGACATGGTGGACCTACACTGGCTGACTTGGTCACTTGGCCAGGACTGTAGTTCACATGGTTTATCACAGACATAGTGGACCTACACTGGATGACTTGGTCACTTGGCCAGGACTGTAGTTCACATGGTTTATCACAGACATAGTGGACCTACACTGGCTGACTTGGTCACTTGGCCAGGACTGTAGTTCACATGGTTTATCACAGACATAGTGGACCTACACTGGATGACTTGGTCACTTGGCCAGGACTGTAGTTCACATGGTTTATCACAGACATACTCACATATTGGACCTACACTGGCTGACTTGGTCACTTGCCAGGGACTGTAGTTCACATGGTTTATCACAGACATAGTGGACCTACACTGGATGACTTGGTCACTTGGCCAGGACTGTAGTTCACATGGTTTATCACAGACATAGTGGACCTACACACTGGATGACTTGGTCACTTGGCCAGGACTGTAGTTCACATGGTTTATCACAGACATAGTGGACCTACACTGGATTGACTTGGTCACTTGGCCAGGACTGTAGTTCACATGGTTTATTTATCACAGACATACTCACATATTGGACCTACACTGGCTGACTTGGTCACTTGGCCAGGACTGTAGTTCACATGGTTTATCACAGACATACTCACATACTGGACCTACACTGGCTGACTTGGTCACTTGGCCAGGACTGTAGTTCACATGGTTTATCACAGACATACTCACATATTGGACCTACACTGGCTGACTTGGTCACATGGCCAGGACTGTAGTTCACATGGTTTATCACAGACATGTTCTACCTACACTGGATGACTTGGATGTCACACGAAAGATACTTTGTTTATATTTATGCTTTATTTTCAGAGTTTCTTGAAATCTTGCAGTGTTTTGTTAAATTGGGATCAAGTAGGCAAATTGATGAGATAACCCTAATGTGATAACAGTTGATGAGGAAATAATCGAGTGTTTAATGTTAAGCTTTCATGTAGCTCCATTTAGCTGAATCTTCATCAGGGATTTCCTCATCAGATCTTATTTTGCTTATATCAGCGCGAGACACGCTTGTATTATGTGACCTAATTAAGTAATTGTGTGCTGTGTATAATCACTTACTTATTGATATTTCATCATCTGAATAGTAAAAACTGCATTAGAATATCCTGTCTTTTTAGAATGTACTTAAATATTTATTACGGCACTTGTATAAGAAAAAGATATTTGGTCTTTTTTTTATCAGTTTGATGCGTTAAAATTCTGGCTGATTACAGCTTCTGAAAAAGAGGGGTTTTTTTTTTTTAAGTTTTGTTGAAGGTTTACAGTCAAAACTATGCAGCGACATCTTCATGCAATGGGATGGTTGGGTAGTTCTTGTCCATGGTGATCGTCGTCCTACGTAGTGAAGTTGTGCAAGCAGTTGTACTTTCACTGAAAACGCCGGTATGAAAGAGTGCCACACAAATATGCCCACAGGCAACTGAAGCTTGTGATGACATGGACTCACTTTGGGATGAAGGAGTCAGAAAAGTAATGCTTGCAAAACCTGTGCACTGCTTTGAGTTCAGGCCAAACTGCGGTTCATACTTTTGTTTTTCACACACTTTTTTATAACCATGCAGACTTTTTGACTTCTTGTTGTTAATTAGGAAACCCTTATTTTTCATGACCTTAAGCAGCAGTTCAGATAATATGTGCATATGATTTCGCATTCACATGCACACACACACACACACACACACACACACACACAAAGGTAATGTTGCTTATAGCCCAGCTGACTGCAAAGGGCCATATCAGGGCTGTCACCACGTTAAAATCAACTCACAAGACACACACACAAGTATGCATGGAAGCACACTTGTGTGCATAAGCACATATGCACAAATGCGCGCATGCATGCACGCAATGTGAATTCGCTTTCATTGGCGCACACACACACACACACACACACACACACACACACACACACACACACACACACACACACACGTACACACACACACGTACACACAGACTTACAAGCACATATGCACACATGCATGCACGCACACACACAAACAAAACACATGCATGCATGCACGCACACACACACACACACACACACACACACACACACACACACACACACACACACGTGCACACTCCTGAAAATTTGCACAGGCTTCTGTTCTTCCCCCCATATTCTGATAGTATTTTGTAATAACTTCGATATATTACACATGGTTCAGATCTTCTGCGCAGTAACACAGTGTTGGTTGCTTCTACTATTCAATGGTGAGAGGGAAGTTGCTAAGCCCTGTAGAAGGAGAAACACTGTTCATTGTGGGGTCAGCTGATGATGAGTCGGCAGATGATGACCCAGGTGAGGAGAGCTTGTGATGAGGTTAGAGGTTGAGGTGACACAGGTGAGGATGACACAGGTGAGGGTGACACAGGTGAGGAGAGCCTGTGATGAGTTTAGAGGCTGAGGTGACACAGTGAGAGAGAGCTGGTGATGATGGTTAGAGGTGAGGATGATGCACAAGGATGAGAGCTGGTGAGGATGATACAGGTGAGGATGACACAGGTGAGGAGAGCTTGTGATGAGAGAGCTTGTGATGTTAGAGGCTGGGCATGACACAGGTGGTGAAGATGACACAGGTGAGGATGATTCAGATGAGGATGACGCAGGTGAGGATGGCACAGGTGAGGAGAGCTTGTGATGAGGATTAGAGGCTGAGGATGGCACAGGTGAGGAGAGCTTGTGATGAGGTTAGAGGCTGGGCATGACACAGATGAGGATGACTCAGGTGAGGATGATGCAGGTGAGGATAAATATAGGTGAGGAGAGATTGTGATGAGGTTAGAGGCTGAGGATGACACAGGTGAGGATGACTAAGTGAGGTTGACACAGGTGAGGATGACACAGGTGAGGATGACACAGGAGAGATTGTGTGATGAGGTTAGAGGCTGAGGATGGCTGAGGATGACTCAGATGAGGGTGACACAGGTGAAGAGAGCTTGTGATGAGGTTAGAGGCTGAGGATGACTCAGGTGAGGATGACACAGATGAAGATGACACAGGTGAGGAGAGCTTGTGATGAGGTTAGAGTCTGAGGGTGATGCAGATGAGGATGACACTGGTGAGGATGACACAGGTGAGGAGAGCTTGTGATGAGGTTAGAGGCTGGGCATGACACAGGTGAAGATGACACAGGTGAGGGTAACACAGGTGAGGATGACACAGGTGAGGACGGCACAGGTGAGGAGAGCTTGTGATGAGGTTAGAGGCTGGGCATGACACAGGTGAGGATGACTCAGGTGAGGAAGACGTAGGTGAGGATAAAACAGGTGAGGAGAGATTGTGATGAGGTTAGAGGCTGAGGATGACACAGGTGAGGATGACTCAAATGAGGATGACACAGGTGAGGATGACGCAGGAGAGGTTGTGATGATGAGGCTAGAGGCTGAGGATGACGCAGATGAGGGTGTGACTTAGATGAGACATGACACAGGTGAAGAGAGCTTGTGATGAGGTTAGAGGCTGAGGATGACTCAGGTGAGGATGACACAGGTGAAGATGACACAGTGAGGAGAGCTTGTGATGAGGTTAGAGGCTGGGCATGACACAGGTGAGGGTGAGGGTGACACAGGTGAGGATGACACAGGTGAGGAGAGCTTGTGATGAGGTTAGAGGCTGGGCATGACACAGGTGAGGATGATGACAGGTGAGGATGACATAGGTGAAGATGACACAGTGTGAGGAGAGCTTGTGATGAGGTGTGAAAGCTGGGCATGACACTGGTGAGGGTGACACAATGAGGGTGACACAGGTGAGGAGAGCTTGTGATGAGGTTAGAAGCTGGGCATGACACAGGTGAGGGTGACACAAATGAGGGTGACGCAGGTGAGGAGAGCTTGTGATGAGGATAGAAGCTGGGCATGACACAGGTGGGAGCAGGAGGAGGAGAGACGGCTGTGGAGGAGGAGTGGGAGAAGGAGCTGATGGAGGAGCTGATGGAGATGAAGAACTAGACCCTCAGCTCAGCAACAGCCCCGGCTGGGGCAGTGGTGGGGGTAGGTCCTGGAGGGGTCTTCCTGAGGTGTTCACATGTGGGGCTGCCCTTGCAGATGGTCCTTGTCCGCCTGGTGCTGCATCTCTCTCATTCTCTCTCTCTCTCTCTCTCTCTCTCTCTCTCTCTCGTCTCTCTCTCTCTCTCTCTCTCTCAGTTATGTAGCTTGGATGAAGACTTACACACTTGAGCATGTGGGCAAAAACAAGGTGGTGTGAAATCGATTAAAAAAAAAAAAAATGCAGTGAAAACAGAAGAAGACTGATGCAGTGAAAGGTCAGAGAGGTGGAAGGGCGAGGCAGTGACATTCTCCCCGATGCCTTCATCGGCTTTTGTAGAGAAATCTCCATCTCAGGGTGAACTTGAAGCTTCAGGGTTGTCTCTTTACTGCAGGTGAAAACCCAAACAGATGAAAGGTCGGGGGGAGAGAGAAGAGTCAAGAGGGAGTTGGGGGGAGGGGGGGGGGGGGGGCAAGGGTGAAGGAAGGACTTAATGTTATTTTTTAGAGTACTTTCGTCATGCCTATCTTTGATTAGAGACCAAGCTCAAAGCACGTTGCACTCTATGTTGTGGTTCACACTGCAGCCTGTCCACCAGGGAAGAGCCGACTGAGGAGCTGCCTGCTGGTGCTTCTTTCACTCGTTTCCCCGTGTCATTCAGTCGTTTTTTTGGTCGCTCAGTTTTCTCCCTTCATTTCATAGACCTTAGACTTTTCATGCAGGGTGCGTGCTGTGTGTGATGTCATCCCCTCCTTACCAACGGCCTGACTGGCCTTTTCAGCCAAAAAGTGTGTGTGCAAGATATTGTGCATGTTTCACACAGAACTGCCGTTTATAGGCTCATGCAAAGGACTTTTCAGCCAGAAAGTGTGTGTGCAAGATATCATGCATGCTTCAGACCGAACTGTGGTTTTAAAGTGTGTGTGTGCAAGATATTGTGCATGCTTTACACAGAACTGCGGTTTAAAGTGTGTGTGCAAGATATTGTGCAGGCTTCACACAGAACTACAGTTTATAGGCTCACGCAAAGGACTTTTCATCCAAAAATATGTGTGCAAGATATTGTGCATGCTTCACACCCGAACTGTGATTTATAGGCTCACACAAAGGATTTTTCAGGAATGGAGTCAGAAACAATCCTTATGCTGAAACAGGGATTTGAACCCTGAAAACCAAGATCGCCAGGCTTATGAGTCTGGTGCTCTACCAGTTGAGTTATTCCAGCCCACAAGATGTCAAAGCATTGCACCAAAAGAGGAAACATAATGGGAGTATTGCTGGTATTGACCCCCACGCTACTCCACCCCCACCCCCCTGATCTCCGTTTAACATCTTTTGTCAAGTTACCAGCATAAATGTGGAAAAGAGTCAGTCTTACCATTTCCAATTGAGAACATTGGATGTAAGAAGTATTCTTTTGGGGGGAGGAAGGGGGAGGGAGTGGAACAGGCAAAATAGGTGGGGGGTCCATGTTGGATGTACATCATGCCGCCGTAGCTTACCAGACTTCCCATGTCGTCTCACTGCCTGCCTCTTCACCTTCCACTGCTTTTTGTTTGGACACCAAAGGCATTTCCTTTTGCAATTCAAGCTACATAATTGGAGGGCATTGTTTGGGGTTTTACTCAGCATGGTTTTTTCTTCAGGCCTGTCACAGCCAAAGCAACCCAGCTGAACTTCCTAGTGTGAAGACAGAGTGGAATCCTAGTGTGAAGACAGCGTGGAATCCTAGTGTGAAGACAGTGTGGAATCCTAGTGTGAAGACAGCGTGGAATCTAGATTGTTTTCAGTGGACACTCAGAAAAAACTGTGCCTTCAAGATGTTCAGATACCCACCACCTGCATGCCTTCATACACCCACCCACCCCCCCCCCCACCCTTGCTCCTTTCCATGTGCCCGCCCCCCATTAGCTGTTGAAAATCAAAAGAGAGTGTTGTGCTTTGACTTTCTGGCTGTGACAAGCCTGGGGAATCTGCCTGGGGGATCTGCAAGACATGATAATGCATGAATGAAGAGGATTGTGGCATGTAGAGGTAGTACACTAACCATGTTCATGACGCCAGTATAACTGCCTCCAGGTGAAAGGGACCAGAAGGTCACTGTGACATGTCACCAGGAGGGCAGCAGTGGTGTCTGTTGGATTGTGGGTCATAGAGGTAGTACACTAACCAGTGTTCATGACACCAGTGTAACTGCCTCCAGGTGAAGGGGCCAGAAGGTCACTGTGACCTGTCACCTGGAGGGCAGCAGTGGTGTCTGTTGGATTGTGGGTCATAGAGGTAGTACACTAACCAGTGTTCATGACGCCAGTATAACTGCCTCCAGGTGAAAGGGACCAGGTCACTGTGACCTGTCACCTGGAGGGCAGCAGTGGTGCCTGTTGGCAGGCTCCTGTCCTGTCTCAAGATCTGGAATCGTGTTAAGATCCACTGAGGAATCAAAGAGTCTGCCCAAAATTCTTTGTTTTTTGTAATGTTATGCCATTGACACCAGCAGTCATAAAGATCCTTTGTAGAGATTCCTCTCTTCTGTTTTTAGAGGAGAATATAAGTAATTGTGGAGGGGAGCAGGACTTATAGCTGAAATAGTTGTGTGAATTATGTATTGAAGTCTAAGTTGGTGGGGTGGGGAGTGTTTTTTTCCTCCTTTTGTTTTCTCTAGGAGGGGGGGTATAACTGCATCAGCTTGTGTTTTTTTTTCAAATTGTCTGCACTGACTGTAGGGATGGAAGAGGTGTCAAGGGATGCTTCCTTTCTCTGCTGCCCTTTCATCGCTTTACTCATTCTGTCCTGGACACTAAACAGGATAACATGCACCCCAGCTATTCTGTCCTGGACACTAAACAGGATAACATGCACCCTCAGCTATTCTGTCCTGGACACTGAACAGGATAACATGCATCTGAGCTATTCTGTCCTGGACACTAAACACGATAACATGCATCTCAGCTATTCTGTCCTGGACACTAAACACTATAACATGCATCTGAGCTATTCTGTCCTGGACACTTAACAGGATAATGTGCACCTCAGCTATTCTGTCCTGGACACCAAACAGGATAACATGCACCTCAGTCATTCTGTCCTGCACACTAAACAGGATAATGTGCACCTCAGCTATTCTGTCCTGGTGGACACTAAACAGGATAACATGCACCTCAGTCATTCTGTACTGCACACTAAACAGGATAATGTGCACCTCAGCTATTCTGTACTGGTGGACACTAATCAGGATAACATGCACCTCAGCTGTTCTGTACTGGACACATGACAGGATAATGTGCACCTCAGCCATTCTGTACTGGTGGTCACTAAACAGGATAACATGCACCTCAACTATTCTGTACTGGACACATGACAGGATAATGTGCACCTCAGCCATTCTGTACTGGTCACTAAACAGGATAACATGCACCTCAGCTATTCTGTACTGGACACATGACAGGATAATGTACACCTCAGCCATTCTGTACTGGTGGACACTAAACAGGATAACATGCACCTCAGCTATTCTGTACTGGACACATGACAGGATAATGTACACCTCAGCCATTCTGTACTGGTGGACACTAAACAGGATAACATGCACCTCAGCTATTCTGTACTGGACACTAAACCAGATAACATGCATCTCAGCTATTCTGTACTGGTGGACACTTAACAGGATAGCATGCACCTCAGTTGTTTCCCCTCTGGACCAGTCTGCAATGTCCTCATGACTTAACACTGCACTTAGAATGGATCAATTATTTCCTATCTTCACAGTCCTTGTTTAAGGAAAACAAAAAGTTAAATGGGAACAAGTTGTTCCCAGATGGCTATTTCCCCCTTCACTCTTATTGACTTGTTAATGTTATGAGTTGTCACTGGCCTTTGGTTTCAAATTCAGAGCTCTGCATGGCCTCCCTGCTGGGAAATGTTTATTTTGATGCAATGGGTCAGTTGCCCAGGGCAGTGGGAGCAGGATCCACATCCTGGCCAGTTTCAGGGTTTGACTTCTTGAAGTTTCCACCATAAGTTTACTTTGGGTCAACAAACATTGTATTGGATTTTCCCAAAGAAAAGACTGTTTTAGTTATTGTTCTGAGTGGACAATTGTAGTCCAGTGTCAATTCGATCTTGACAGATGTGTAGTTGGTTTTGGATATTTTTTTTTTTTTTTGCATAACTTCTGACACACCCCAGCTGTTGTGTGCTAGTCCTGGAGAATTGATGCCGCTCATGTACACCCCATGTACTTTTTCTGAATATGGCACTGAAAATACAAATTGTCAGCATTCATGTTTCTAGAAATTATTACCATTCCTTGAAAGCATATACCTTCATTGGTGGGTATCAGTGGTAACGGTGGCTAGGTATAGTGGACAATGTGTGATAATCTGGTTTCAGGGATCCAGGATCCAGGATCTGCCATGTGTTGTGGATCCCATGGGTTTGGTCCCTGGGCCTCCCTCCTTTCCATCTAGTTTGATGACAGTTGGTTCAGCTGCTCCTGCACAAACAGGCAGACACACCAGCAGAGGCATGCAGACCTGTTTACCCATACGATTTTACCGTAATTTTTACAGACAAAAATCAAAATTACAGTTCCAAAAAAAAAATTATAAGGAAAAAAATCAAAGACCAAAGATTGTTAAACACGAAGTTTAGTCTGCTACTGTTTCAGTCAAAAGCAGTAAGAAGACATTTCCCAGCAGGCCTTGTGTCTTTTACGTTGTCAAAGATGGCGACAAAGCGGTCTTATACGCCAATGGCTGTTCCTTCCAAATCTTCAAAAGTTGCGAAAGTATTGTGATTATGAAGTTTACGGGTTTTTTATTTATTTTTTTCAAATTACAGGATTTTGTTGGATATATTACAGGTACATGAATTTGGGATAAACAGGTGTGGGCATGTGAAAACACCAGCTTAGCAGAGCTCGAAATGAAGAGAGAAAAAAAAAAAAACTGAATGAATGTAAGGAACGTGAAGTTTATTCACAGGTGAAATGTGCAAGCCACTGTTGCATTGGATAGTTGTATATTTTGTTACAGTTGACTTTCAGTCGTGCAGAAATACCAGTCTGTCAGGAAATCGCCACTTTTGACAATATATTTGTCGCATAGTTTGTTGCAGTTATCTTTCAGTCATGCAGAGATACAAATCTGTTAGGAGATCATCACTTTTGACAGTAAATTATCAAAAACTCTGAAGTTTTCAGTAGCCCTCTTTTTTTTTAAGGGTGGAGTGGGAAGAAGGGAGATGTTCTTCAAGATTCACTTCAGTGAAAAGTACCCGTGATTACATGGTGTACAGGTCTGGAAGGGGACAGATGTGTAGTGAGAAGTGCACATGATGACATGTGTACAGGTCTGGAAGGGGACAGATGTGTAGTGAGAAGTACCCATGATGACATGTGTACAGGTCTGGAAGGGGACAGATGTGTAGTGAGAAGTACCCATGATGACATGTGTACAGGTCTGGAAGGGGACAGATGTGTAGTGAGAAGTACCCATGATGACATGTGTACAGGTCTGGAAGGGGACAGATGTGTAGTGAGAAGTGCACATGATGACATGTGTACAGGTCTGGAAGGGGACAGATGTGTAGTGAGAAGTACCCATGATGACATGTGTACAGGTCTGGAAGGGGACAGATGTGTAGTGAGAAGTGCTCATGATGACATGTGTACAGGTCTGGAAGGGGACAGATGTGTAGTGAGAAGTACCCATGATGACATGTGTACAGGTCTGGAAGGGGACAGATGTGTAGTGAGAAGTGCACATGATGACATGTGTACAGGTCTGGAAGGGGACAGATGTGTAGTGAGAAGTGCACATGATGACATGTGTACAGGTCTGGAAGGGGACAGAGTTGTAGTGTGAAGTAGCCATGATTACATGTGTACAGGTCTGGAAGGGGACACAGAGTTGTAGTGTGAAGTAGCCATGATGACATGTGTACAGGTCTGGAAGGGGACAGAGTTGTAGTGAGAAAGTAGCCATGATTACATGTGTACAGGTCTGGAAGGGGACAGAGTTGTAGTGTGAAGTAGCCATGATTACATGTCTACAGGTCTGGAAGGGGACAGAGTTGTAGTGTGAAGTAGCCATGATGACATGTGTACAGGTCTGGAAGGGGACAGAGTTGTAGTGAGAAGTAGCCATGATGACATGTGTACAGGTCTGGAGGGGGACAGAGTTGTAGTGTGAAGTAGCCATGATGACATGTGTACAGGTCTGGAAGGGGACAGAGTTGTAGTGTGAAGTAGCCATGATGACATGTGTACAGGTCTGGAAGGGGACAGATGTGTAGTGAGAAGTACCCATGATGACATGTGTACAGGTCTGGAAGGGGACAGAGTTGTAGTGTGAAGTAGCCATGATTACATGTCTACAGGTCTGGCAGAGGACAGATTATGTAGTGATACTGGAATACTGCTGGTGGGTCACAAGATGAAGTGGATCAGCGCTAGCGCCTCTGTTGTGCAACAGGCCATGACTAAACCTTAACCCCAGCTCCTGTTATACTGCTGGCAGAAATGTCTCATCTGTCAGTACTTTAACATTGAAAAACTATATCCCTGCTCCTGTTATACTGCTGGCAGAAATGGGTCTCAGCTGTCAGTACCTTAACATTGAAAAACGAAAGTCAGATGATAAGTGTATGGCAGACCGATTTTTATTGCAAGTCCCTTAAAGAAGTACTAAAAAAAAATGAAGTGCCATTAACAACAGAATAGGATTCAAGAGATTTGTTCCATTTGCATTTTGATGTGTCCGACAAACATAGCGCCGATTGTTGTGTGTGTGTGTGTGTGTGTGTGTGTGTGTGTGTGTGTTGTGTGTGTGTGTGTGCATGTGTGTGTGTGTGTGTGTGTGTGCCTGTCTGTCTGTCTAGGAAGAGAGGAGGCTGAAGGGAAAGAGGGGGAGGGGTGTATGGGAGACGGAAAGGTGGGGGGGGGGGGGTGTATTTATTGTGTGTGCAAGATGTTTCGGGGGTGCGGGACGAAGACTTTTACATATGTGCAAGACGTGTGTGTATGTCTGTGTCTTCTCTCTGTTTCATGTCTTCCAGTGTGCCATGTAGTATTTGTTCAAAATGTCTTTGGTCCATGTTTCATTATGTTCATGTGATGATCTTGAGATTTGTCCTGAGAAAGGAAGTTGACTTTGATACATTTTGTGCTTTCGTATTCTGGCATCTGAAAGCAGTTTTGTGGTCATGGGAGTTTCAGTTTTGTTTGTTCATGTGTTTATTTTCAACCTATCCACCAGTTCATCTGTAGTGTGTATGTGAAGCTGTTTTTAGGTCATAAAGATACATCGGTAGACGTTTTATGGAATGTGCAATGGGTGTTGAAAAGCAATCCTTGTAGCACAGTTTACCTTGGATAAAAGTCTGTTCACTGATTTTGTTGTTTCCTTTTTGATTTGGCATTTTGAAGGAAAAAACTGTCAGTGTAAAAAAAAAAAACTGTGATCACAAGTACGCACATGCATGCACACACACACGCATGTGCGCCTGCACACTCTCACTCAGTCACTCGCTCGCCAGATAAAACGAGATATTTCTACAGTACATACAAAGTGGTTTGTGCTTTTTGTAGAGGGTTGCAAGGTGGGGGTCAGTGGCAGAGATTATCAGCAGAGAGCAAGGCGTCATCCGTATCTTCCCTGTTTACTTGGGCATGGATGCTTCCACTCAGACAATTACTGTATTATTGTGTTTTGCTGCTTTGGTGGACTTTTTACATTTCACACTGCATGAATAAAGTGCATAGGCTTCAGACATGTGTATGCGCACACTTGTGTTAATAGCGCTGGCTTTTAACCTTGCCGGTATCTGCATCATCGTCATCATTTGCTACTTAGGGCTGTGGAATTTCTCACTGCCTAAGAGGGAATGCTTTGTGGTTTGTTTTCTAAAGTGACATTCCGTACATGCTTGAACCAGATACTGTTGTGTATGGATAAAAAAGTCAGACAAGTCTTAAAGAGCAGTACTTAAAACAATATTGATTTGAAGTTACTGGGGGGGAAAAGTCCAGAATATATGTAAAACACTATTTCAAATTAGAAAAAAAGAAAGTGAGGAATATATGTAAAAGAGTGTTTACTTGAAGAAAAGCAAGAATTTTTTTTCTATTTGTTATATCATTGTGTCACCATTACTACCTGACCCCTGAGTCACGTTTTATCATTGTGTCACCGTTACTACCTGACCCCTGAGTCATGTTATATCATTGTGTCACTATTACTACCTGATCCCTGAGTCATGTTATATCATTGTGTTACCATTACCACCTGACCCTTGAGTCATGTTATATCATTGTGTCACCATTACCACCTGACCCTTGAGTCATGTTATATCATTGTGTCACCATTACCACCTGACCCCTGAGTCATGTTATATCATTGTGTCACCATTACCACGAGTCATGTTATATCATTGTGTCACCATTACCCACCTGACCCCTGAGTCATGTTATATCATTGTGTCACCATTACTACCTGATCCCTGAGTCATGTTATATCATTGTGTCACCATTACCACGAGAGTCATGTTATATCATTGTGTCACCATTACTACCTGAGTCATGTTATATCATTGTGTCACCATTACTGAGTCATGTTATATCATTGTGTCACCATTACTGAGTCATGTTATATCATTGTGTCACCATTACTACCTGAGTCATGTTATATCATTGTGTCCACCATTACTACCTGAGTCATGTTATATCATTGTGTCACCATTTCTACCTGATCCCTGTGTCATGTTATATCATTGTGTCACCATTACCACCTGACCCCTGTGTCATGTTATATCATTGTGTCACAATTACTACCTGATCCCCGAGTCATGTTATATCATTGTGTCACCATTTCTACCTGATCCCTGTGTCATGTTATATCATTGTGTCACCATTACTACCTGATCCCTGTGTCATGTTATATCATTGTGTCACCATTACCACCTGACCCTTGAGTCATGTTATATCATTGTGTCACCATTACCACCTGATCCCTGAGTCATGTTATATCATTGTGTCACCATTACCACCTGACCCTTGAGTCATGTTATATCATTGTGTCACCATTACCACCTGATCCCTGAGTCATGTTATATCATTGTGTCACCATTACCACCTGACCCTTGAGTCATGTTATATCATTGTGTCACCATTACCACCTGATCCCTGAGTCATGTTATCATTGTGTCACCATTACCACCTGATCCCTGAGTCATGTTATATCATTGTGTCACCATTACTACCTGGCCCTTGAGTCATGTTATATCATTGTGTCACCATTACCACCTGACCCCTGAGTGATGTTATATCATTGTGTCACTATTACTACCTGATCCCTGAGTCATGTTATATCATTTGTGTCACCATTACTACCTGAGTCATGTCTGTTATATCATTGTGTCACCATTACAACCTGACCCCTTAGTCGTGTTATATCATTGTGTCACCATTACTACCTGATCCCTGAGTCTTGTCGTTAAGGAATAGCGAAGGATCGCCATGAGTTTTAAAGCCTCTAGGGTTACTTTGCCCTCCCATTTTGAAAGTGCTGTTTTATTTGAGTGTGAAGTACACATTTCGCCGGCAGTGGTGCTTGTCCTGTGTGTAAATTCGGTCTACCAGCAGCAGTGCCCACAGTGCTTCTGCCTGGTCTCTCCACGGGTCAGACACACCAGTGGTCACCATGGCATTGAAGAACTCAACTCTCATGAGAAGGCGTGGGGTGATGGGGGTTAGAAGAGGTGGGCTTTAGGAAGGAAGGGAGAGAGGAGGGGGCGCCACTCAACCCTTCTGATGCCCAAATGTCTCTGCAGGTCTCGGCCTTGATATTGGATCAGTGCACTGTTTCAAGCGATTTTGGTGTAGGACTAATTAATCCTATAAAGATGCTGGGAAAAGCAAAACAAATTGCATGTCTCTAAAAGTAATTGTGTCCCATGATAGTGCTCAAAGTAGCTTGAGAATGGCTTTAAAAGTGAGGTAGTTACCAGCCCTTGAAGTGAGTGAGTGTAAAAGGATGTGGTGCTGGAAACCACCGACCCTTACTCCATTCACCTGCCATGGGAAGGGGTTGATCAGGTAATGGCGTTTGATCTGTGGGCAGCAGCGGAGATGGATGAGTGGGAGAGGAGCTGCAGCAGGAGCTGCAGGGACTACGAGATGGTGCGGGGGACTGAGGACCTGGAGGAGGACCCGACTTGGAGCGAGAGATCCTGCAGCAGATTGAGGATGAGGAAGGCCACTAGCCCATGCCCTGCCGCCGCTAAGCTAAAAGAACGCCCGGGGTGGTCGGACATTGAAGGGGGGGGGGGGAGTCCAGGGGACCACAGGAGATTCAACTTGGTTGTGTCTTCATTCCTTTTTTTTTTTTGGTTTGTTTTGTTTTTTTTTTGGTTTTTGTGGGGTTTTATTTTCTCCTGCATCTTTGCATCTTATCACACCAGTATGTCATCAGACAAGGGGGAATCAGCTTTCTGCTAGAAGAGCAGAAGAAAGGAAAAAAATCTTCATTGTCCCATATGCAGAGAGAGAGAATAAAGAATATGGATTTATAGATGTGCGTGTGTGTGTGTGTGTGTGTGTGTGTGTGTGTATGGTGTGTGTGTGTGTGTGTGTGTGAGTGAATGTAGGGAATAGAAAATACTTATGCATATCTTCAGAACATAGGAACTGTTGATGTACATTCCCATATTCTATATTTTCTGTCATCAGTCACTCTCCCTTTTCTTCCATCTTCTGTCTCCTCTCCCTGTTTCCCTCAGATATCCATCTTCTCTCCTCTTCCCTTTCCCCTCAGATATCCATCTTCTCTCTTCTTCCCTCTTTCCCTCAGATATCCATCTTCTTCTCTCTTCTTCCCTCTTTCCCTCAGATATCCATCTTCTCTCTTCTTTTTTCTCTAGCCATCTCTGTCCCATCTTTGTTCACCTTTTCCTCCCCCTCCTTCCTTCTCTGATCCACATCCATCATTTTCATTCAATCCGTCCCCCCTCCTTCCATCCAGTCTCTTTCCCTGCCATTGTCGGCCATCATGTGAATCTTGCCCCCCTTTCCATCCAGTCTCTTTCCTGCCATTGTCAGCCATCATGTGAATGTTCCCCCCTCCTCCCCCAGTCTCCTACCCTGCCCATGTCGGCCATCATGTGAATGTCCCCCACCCCCCTCCTTCCATCCAGTCCCTGTCCCTGCCATTGTCGGCCATCATGTGAATGTTCCCCCCCCTCCTTCCATCCAGTCTCCTACCCTGCCATTGTCGGCCATCATGTGAATGTCCCCCCCTCCCCCTACCCCCCCTTCCATTCCATCCAGTCCTTCCCCTGCCATTGTCGGCCATCATGTGAATGTTGCCCCCTCCTTCCATCCAGTCTCCTACCCTGCCATTGTCGGCCATCATGTGAATGTTGCCCCCTCCTTCCATCCAGTCTCTCTTTCCCTGCCATTGTCGGCCATCATGTGAATGTTGCCCCCTCCTTCCATCCAGTCTCCTACCCTGCCATTGTTGGCCATCATGTGAATGTTGCCCCCTCCTTCCATCCAGTCTCCTACCCTGCCATTGTCGGCCATCATGTGAATGTTGCCCCCTCCTTCCATCCAGTCTCTTTCCCTGCCATTGTCGGCCATCATGTGAATGTTGCCCCCTCCTTCCATCCGTCTCTTTCCCTGCCATTGTCGGCCATCATGTGAATGCCCCCTCCCCCACCCCCCCCCTGCCCCATCTTCCCCCTCCTTCCATCCAGTCTCCTACCCTGCCATTGTCGGCCATCATGTGAATGTTGCCCACTCCTTCCATCCAGTCTCCTACCCTGCCATTGTCGGCCATCATGTGAATGCCCCCCCCTTCCATCCAGTCTCCTACCCTGCCATTGTCGGCCATCATGTGAATGTCCCCCCCTTCCATCCAGTCTCCTACCCTGCCATTGTCGGCCATCATGTGAATGTTCCCCCCTCCTTCCATCCAGTCTCCTACCTGCTTGTCCCCCCCATTGTCCAGTCTCCATCCTGTGATTGTGACCAGGGCAGGAAGAGAGGCCCTGCTTCCATCCTCCTCCCCTGCCATTACGCAAGCAGAATGTTCCCCCCTCCTTCCCCCAGTCCCCCCCCCCCCCCCCCCCATTGTCGGCCATCATGTGAATGTGACCCAGGGGTCCTCGCCCTGTTTTATTACGCAAGCAGCACTCCCCACCCCCCGCTGTCCCCCTTAGATGTCATGTGTGTGGCCCTGCATTCTGTCCTTTTTTCCCTTTTCCTTTTCATCATAGTTCTTAGATGTCATGTGTGTGGCAAATGCATTGCTGTCTTCTTCTTCTCTTTCTTTTTTCATCATAGTGAGAGATGTCATGTGTGTGGCAAATGCATTGCTGTCTTCTTCTCTTTTCTTTTTCATCATAGTGAGAGATGTGTGTGTGGCAAATGCATTGCTGTCTTCTTCTCTTTTCTTTTTCATCATAGTGAGAGATGTGTGTGTGTGGCAAATGCATTGCTGTCTTCTTCTCTTTTCTTTCATCATCATAGTGAGAGATGTCGTGTGTGTGTGGCAAATGTATTGCTGTCTTCTTCTCTTTTCTTTTTCATCATAGCAGTTCTTATTTCGCCCAGCTTTTCTTCATTTTCATTTCTTCTTAGTTTACTGGCACCACTTTTTTTTTTTTCTTTTGCACAAAAATTGATGTCCAAACTTGTTTTCATTCTGCAGTGCGTTATGAATTCATTTTGTTTCTTTTTTTTGTTTAGACTACTTTGCTTTTGTTTGTATGTTTCATGGGTTTTTTTTTTACTACTCGTTAGGTATGCATGTTTTTTTTTTTGTTTGTTTTTTGGGGGGGGGGGGTGTTTTTTTGTTGTTTTTTTTTTTTTGTTTTGTTGTTTTTTTCTCTTCACAGAATCCCAGCTTGTTGCTCTTGCACATTGTAAGACGTTGCTTACTTTTCTGTGGGCGGTGCTGCTGGGTTGGTACATCTTTGGCGTAACCCTATTGGGTGTGGTAACTAGGCAGTGTCATTGTTTTTAACTTTGCCCTCGGCAAGCGTTACCTTGTCCATCCTTCGCTGTGTAAGCACAGCTTCTGTTATTGCTACCCGGTTCTCTGTGTGGGGATGTGGAACAGGCGGTTTCACTGAAAGTATCGGTTTTTGATATGTTGAATGATACGATGTTTGTCACTCCAGGCACAACTGGTTTTCTGGTCCTCTTCAGAAAAAAAAGTTATAACTGTGATTGCAGTCTACTGGGGAAAAGAAATTATCTGAAATGTTTGAACAGAGTTTGTCATGTTTGGTGTTGCTCAAGGCGTTTTTGTGTCCTTTGTTGTCCTTCATTGTTTGTAGCTGTGTAGATGGATTCATAGAATGTACTGTTGTTCAGGAGAAGACAGGGAGACCTTGGGAACTTGATTTCCTTCAGAACATATCTGTGTGATAAAACCTCTGCAGAGCAGCTCACTTTAGTGTGTTCATGTGTAGTGAGTGTGTCGGATGTCTGTGGCTTTAGACTGTGGGTACACATCAGTGTGTCGGATGTCTGTGGCTTTAGACTATGGGTACACATCAGTGTGTCAGATGTCTGTGGCTTTAGACTATGGGTACACATCAGTGTGTCAGATGTCTGTGGCTTTAGACTATGGGTACACATCAGTGTGTCGGATGTCTGTGGCTTTAGACTATGGGCACACATCAGTGTGTCAGATGTCTGTGGCTTTAGACTGTGGGCACACATCAGTGTGTCGGATGTCTGTGGCTTTAGACTGTGGGCACACATCAGTGTGTCGGATGTCTGTGGCTTTAGACTTCGGGCACACATCAGTGTGTCGGATGTCTGTGGGTACACATTAAGGGCTAAAGTCGGCCACAAAGACAACGCTTTGTTGTGTAGGATCTGTAGGTTGCTATTGTGTTCAAAGTGTGTCCAATGTCTGTGTTTTTAGGCTGTGGCAATCATATTTGCATCCAAAGCATGTCGGATGTGTGTTTCAGACTGTGGGTTCATGTTGTGTTCAGTGTCTGTGCTTTTGAGAGGGAGGGGGTGGTGCTGTTTTATCACAAGGGTGTCTGTCAAACGTGAATTTTAAGACTATAGCAGTTATGTTTGTATTGGAGTCCAAAGTCTGTTGGATATCTAAAGATTGAGATGTGGGGTCGTGTCCCATCATGTATCGCATGTTGGTGACTTCAGGATGGTGGGGTGTCTAACATGCATCACATGTCAGTTTTAGACTGTGGGGTTTCGTGCCCAGAGTGCTCCGTTTGTTTTAGACTGTTATGTCCCAAGGTATCAAATGTCTTCACTTACTCACTGGGGGTTTCTGTTGTGTTCCAAATGTATTGGATGTTTTGGTTTATCGACTGAGGGTTTCTGTTGTGTCCCAAGTGTAACAAATGTTTTGGTTTATGGACTGTGGGTTACTGTTATGTCCCAGTGTATCAAATGTTTGGTTTAAGGACTGTGTGTGTGTGTGTGTATGTGTGGGGGGGGGGGGGTCTGTGATCCCCAAAAGCTGTTCCGTCTTTTGCAGCTGTTGGCTATGTTCATAGAAAATTGTTACCATGCATTTGGTCAATATATTTTTAAACATTCATGCAAGCACACAACATGCATGCACATACACACAGCACAAGCACACACACATGCACACACGCACACACACACACATATCTGTATTCATATCTATCTAAACACACACACACACACACACACACACAACCTTGTGTACACATAAATTGGTTATTTGATACGTGTACACTCTTTTACACACATTTGCACACATGTACATACACAAATCTCTCATGTGTACACATACCACATTAAAACTTAGATATGTTTCTATCCACATACACCCTCCCTACTGCCCTCCCCCCCCCCCCCCCCCCCCCTCTCTCTCTCTCTCTCTCTCTCTCTCTCTGATTCATCGAGGTGGGTCTGTGAAGTGGGAATTCATCATGTCGTTGAACATTTTTATATACGCTTTTTTTTTTTTTTTTTTTTTTGCTTTTCCTTGCTTGCTTGGATGTTTGGTTGGTTGGTTTTTTACCCAGAGGGAAGGGAAGGGGCTGTTTTAATACACCGAGAGTAGGATGCTAATCATTTCAGTTCTCTTTATATAAGATCATAATCTTATACATTGTACTTGGTAAAAACAGCCGATGAGAATTTTCCCCTCTCGCTGATTTTTGCTCTTCTATGTAAGCAACTTTGTTTTTAGATTGATAAGTACATGTGTGTGTGTGCACTAATATTATGTTTGTTGATATATGCTTGCCAGTGTGACAGATATCCAGTTGGTTTGTCAACTGTTTATGTGCTACATTCTTACCTTCTGTTTTTTTAAGAGTCTCTCTCTCTCTCTCTCTCTCTCTCTCTCTCTCTCTCTCTCTCTCTCTCTCTCTCATACACACACACACACACACACACACACACACACACACACACACACAACTATGGAATTATCTGATTGAAGCATCTGTACCAAGCTGTACATGCTGTTATCTTCAGGTTCAGAAATGCAAAGTGGACTGAGGTTTTTGGTGGTGTTTTTTTTTCCCATAAACATACTATTTGGCTGTGACATTTCTTTCCTTGTTTTAAATTATATTCCAAGGAAAGGGGAATGTGTGTGTAAACATGTGTTTCTAAGTGTGTTTGAGAGAAACAGAGAAAGAGAGAGAGCGAGAGTGCGCATGTGTGTGTGCATTTGCATTGGCTCTTTGGCTTTGTGTTTGATAGTCATAACAATGCAGGATTCAGAGATGTCTAGGTCTTTCAGCAGTGTGTTGAGATTTCTATGGCAAGCTTTTTTCAAGTTCTGCTCACCGTGTTGGCAGGGAAGGAAAAAGATGCCTGATGTTGATGGGATTACCAGACTGGAATTCTTTTGTTCCAGAAAAACCCATTAGAATCATGTCTTTTGTTCCAGGAATTTCCTCTAAGAAGGAAGGGATGGGGAACAAGTAAATATGATAAATGACAAATCAACTAAAGGCTAGACAATAAAGTTAGATCAGTTTAAATAGTAAGCTGCGAGAGTAATAGAAATGTTTCGACCTGTTTGCATGGGAGCTTTTGGGGATGCAAAGCAGCAAGGTACATTCACACCAGCGTTGCCCGTAGTGTATCGTTGTTTCCAGCATGACGAGATGATGTGAATCGGTGACTGCTCAAGGCATGAGGTTGATGACAGTGATAAAGGAAATGAAAAATGTTTCCATGTCGGATTTTCCTGCTGGTTTTATTTAGAATCATTGTGACCGTCCAATAGCAAACCAGCCATATCTCACACGGGCGCTTTCACCCTGATAGGGCCCTTTGTGGTCGGCTGGGCTGTAAGCAACATTGCCTTACCTTACCTCAACGTCAGAGACCGAAAGAAGCAGAGTGGGTTAGAGTTGGAGTTGACGTGTTAGCAGCAAGCCGCAGCATGTGCGGTGTGGGCCAGTCGGGAACATTCTGGGACATGTTCACAAACCTTGTTACTAACTCCTCAGTATTTCATGTGGCAGGATTTGCTTGGAACCACTAGCAGAAAGAGTTAAAACTGGTTTCCTAGGCAGATACAGACGTTGAAGTGGGGAATTGCCAAGACTTCCGTAACCATTGTCTCAAAATGGCCGCCAGCACAGAGACCTCCTTCCAAGGGCCATAACTTTATTGTTTGGTCCCCAGTTCATGCATTGTTTTTACTTCTTAGCCAGGAAAGTCTTTAATGATTATGTATAAATCTCCAGTTTCACAAAAAAAAGAGAGATAAGATTGATTTCATGATGGAGCGTCACATACAGATGCTAAAGGTGGCCTGTCCACATTTTCAGTATGCATCATGTTCTTTACAAGACTTTAAACAGAAGAGATTTACAGTCTGAGAAACCGAGGTAGATGTAAGGGAGTTCAGGTGAAAAGACAGAGCTATCTTTACAAGACTTTAATCAGAAGAGATTTACTGTCTGAGAAACAGAGTTAGATCTAAGGGAGTTCAGGTGAAAATACAGAAGGGAAGGAAAGGGAACTTGAATTGCCTGCAGAAACCAGTTTGTCACGAAAGAGGACAGTGGGGTAGATCCGTTGAATGGCAGATGTGTGATCAATGATGTTCTCTAAAGCCAATTTTCATTCTGCAATATCATGGCACTTCTTCTCTCTCTCTCTCTCTCTCTCTCTCTCTCTCTCTCTCTCTCTCTCTCTCTCTCTCTCTCTCTCTCTGAAAATTCATCCAAACCATTCTTTTTTTTCCCCTTTGTATTGTGAGGGTGTCTAGATCATTTCTGGTTATGGATTTCATGTAACATAAGACAGAAAGGGTTGTTCACTTGTCTTTGAAGCTGAGTTCGTGTGCTTTGCATGTTTGTTGTTTGGGGGTCTTCGTTGTTATCCATCTTACTTCAGAGCAGTAACGACTTGAACTGTACTTACGTGCTTACGCCAACGCTTGCACTGTTAGTCTGTATATTATACTACACTGTCAGTGATCTGATCCGTTAGTCCTGTTTCTGTTTTGCTTTTCCAGTACGTCGATTTGATTTCTGCATTCAAGATAGTGAAGTATTACGCAGTCCACAGAATTCAACTGGAAACTTAGCTGATGGCTACATGTATGGTAATCAGCACACTAGGTGCAGCTTCCTTGAAATGCATCGTAGCTGAATGTAGCTGCTACAGTGTTGTCACAGCAGATAGTTCTAACTGGCTTTGTTGTAAGTTCCTCAACAGATGCAGAAAGTGGTTTCCACGCTAGAGATCTTCAGATGTGAATGCGAGTGACTGCTTTCAGTGAGGAAGAAGCGAGCACAATGTGTATATTATGTTGTATAGAGGGAATAAAACTGGTTAACAGGTGATCGTGTCGTTTGAGTTGGTGAGCCTCTCTCGCTCTCACTCTCTCTCTCTCTCTCTCTCTCTCTCTCTCTCTCTCTCTCTCCTCTCTCTCTCTCTCTCTCACGTTGCTATTCTTTCTCCTTGATCTCTCTCTCATTGCTATCTCTCTTTAATCTCTTTCTCTCTCTCTCTCTCTCTCTCTCTCTCTCTCTCTCTCTCTCTCTCTCCACAAAAGGAGGTAACTGAAAGAAGAGGGCGGGATGAAGAAGAGAGATGGGGTGAACACATGCCTTAAAGGCTTAAATATTCAATCAAAAAAAAAAAAAAAAAAAGATAGCATTACAGTATTAGACAAGTTCTTTTTTTTTCGATTATTCGTTACACCATTTCGGGGAAGCTCGTGACTTTGGTGTTTGCTACGTTTAGTTAGCGGCTCAGTAGCTCAACAGGTTGTTTTTTTTTTTCCTTTTAATCTTGCCCTAAGCTCTGACACAGAGCAAGCGCAATGTTTGTATGTGAACTGATAGTATGCAAAATAATGCCTTTTAATGCCTTTTAGCATGCAAAACAATGCCTCTGAGAGAGAATGGACTGACAGCATGCAAAATAATGTCTATTAGAATGGACTGATAGCATGCAAAATAAAGCCTTTTAGCATGCAAAATAATGCCTTTTAGCATGCAAAATAATGCCTCTGAGAGAGAATGGACTGATAGCATGCAAAATAATGCCTCGTAGAGAGAATGGACTGATAGCATGTAAAATAATGCCTCTTAGAGAGAAGTGGACTGACAGCATGCAAAATAATGCCTCGTAGAGAGAAGTGGACTGATAGCATGCAAAATAAATGCCTCGTAGAGAGAAGGAAACCTCATGTGTATCAATGGATTTACAGCATGCAAAATAATGGCTTTTCGCATGCAAAATAATGCCTCTGAGAGAGAATGGACTGATAGCATGCAAAATGATGCCTCTTAGAGAGAATGGACTGACAGCATGCAAAATAATGCCTCGTAGAGAGGTGGACTGATAGCATGCATGCAAAATAATGCCTCTTGGAGAGAATGGACTGATAGCATGCAAAATAATGCCTCTTGGAGAGAAGTGGACTGATAGCATGCAAAAATAATGCCTCTTGGAGAGAAGTGGACTGATTGCACGCAAAATAATGCCTCTTAGAGAGAGTGGACTGATAGCATGCAAAATAATGCCTCGTAGAGAGAAGAAAACCTCGCGTGTATCAATGGACTTACAGCATGCAAAAATAACGCCCCTTAAGAGAAGTGGACTTATAGCATGCAAAATGTCCCTTAGAGAGAAGAAAATCGCTCGTGTATCAATGCCTATCATTGTGCTACGCTGAAACTGTAAGTCTACAACTTGCTGGTCAGTGCTGGAACAGGTCGGTGGCAGACTCGGTTGGCTTGGTGCACACACGGACGGCTTTTGTCCACGTTCCGTCATTATACACCTTTTTCCCACCCCGAACAAAAAACTATTTCTAGCTCAAGGACCGTTCACGATCACGCCATGTTGCGCGTGGATGTACACGTGTGACCGACTAGTGAGCTGTTTGATGAGGGGAATTCGTTGTTGGCTTCCTTCCCAGCTAGGCACATGGGCGGCTCAGGAGGTGTTGGTCCCAGGCCGCTTTGCCAAGTCAGTGAAAGAGAGAGGGGGGGGTGGGGGGGGGGTTGGGGGGGGGGGGGGGGGGGGGGGGGGGGGGGGCTTTGGTCCATTGTCATTGAAGCGAAGCGTGTTATGAGTGGGTGGGGATATAGCCGGGTAAATGTTTCCCTATCTGTCTGAAGAAAGAAATTGTCGCTGTCGAAGAATGCAAATCTGTGTTGCTGAATGTTCATACATGGCTGAATGTAATCTCCATACATTTCTTGACACAGCAGAGTGAGCAGGCACTCTTTTGATCTCATTTCCCCTGTGCATAAACGCACAGGTTGTGTGTGTGTGTGTGTGTGCGCGCGCGCGCTTGCATTCAGAGTGTGGATATTATGATTGTATTAAAACAAAATGTTTATTGAGCTGTCCACACAAGCACATGCACAAATTTTGAGAGCTTGAACGCGCGCGCACGCGTGTGTATAGGGGGATAGGGGGGGGGGGGGTAACTGTCAGGAAAAGAGACGGTGCCGCGCTATAACGCCTGGACATGGCTCCAAGCTCTGCGGGTGACTCCGAGTAGGCCCAGAAACATTGAATTCCCATCAAAATGTTGGTTGTTTTTTCCATGGCATTCCGATTTGTTGCTGTTGTTAATTTTTTTTTTCAAACTGCACCATTGCCCCCAATTTAACCCCAACCCATTTTTCTTCGGAATGTCTTAATTTTTCCAAGAACGTGCATGTTTAGCAAATTGCCAGTTGTTGCATTTCCAGAGGAGAAGGGGGCTTGGATTTCAAGATACAAATTGAGAGACTCTTGACTCATTTCAGAGCTGTTTGAAAGGAATCCAAAAATTTTCCACAGACATATTTCGAGTTAAGAGAGATTGGAGTTGTTTTGGATAACCCGGGAGGCGGGGGTAGGGGATGTCGATGTGTTTAGGCCTTGGGGTTTTAGTTTCCAATAAATTCCCGTCACTGTAAAACATGGGCGCGGTTGAGAAGTGAGGGGGGGGGATGGGAACTGGCGTGGGAGAGGGGGGGGAGGAGGGGGGGGGGGGGATTACACCTTCAGACGGAGTTAATTTGGGTCATCCCCGTAATGACCTCATCACAACTTTTTAACATGAAGTCATTATCTTGCAGAAGTACATGTCGTTTCAAGACTGAGAGGGTGGAGGGAGGTAGTATTGTAGACCTCGGTTCAGTCCCAGCTTTGGATCGTCGGCCCCAAAATGACTCGATCAACAGTTTTAACCTCAAGCTGCCTCTCTTAAAGGGGGAAAAAAATCTTGTTACTGCAGGGCAGGAAATGAGAGGAGGAGGAGGGGGGGGGGGGGGGGGGTCGAGCGTTAGATGAGGGGGTGGGCGGTTATTCTGGGCCATCACCAGATGTTCCCGTGAACATTTTTGGCATCAGGTTTACCTTTTTCCAGAAATGTCTGCTATTTCAAGACCAGGTCTGGGTGATATTATGTTTCGGCAGGTCACGTATTTATCTCCCCTGTGGAACTAGTTGTCGCCAGTTGTGACTGCATGGACTTGGCGAGATCGATTCGGACTGGTGGGGTGTAAGGAACGCCTGCATTGGCTCTCAGCGGTGGTGGTGACGGTGATAGTGGTGATGGTGGTGGTGTAGGAGAGCGAGTTGTCTGACACACCTGACTGTGCTAGTATCCAAGCATCAGCTACATGGAACAGATTCCTGTTTCTCTCGGACACGCAAACTCTCACGACACTCAAAACGGACTTAAAACAGACAGACATTCTTCTATAACAAGTTGCATATATAACTGCCTACATTAATACAGAGATAGTATGTATGGATAGGATAGGAGAATACTGTTTATGTGCAACGTGTATACCACTGTACATGTCAAATATGAGCCAATGGATGAATGTATGTAATTTTGTACAGCACTGTGAGTGTCTACACTTTGCGCTGAAGAAATATCCGATATGACCGTGCGCAAATCTGATAATATTACTGGCCATAGAATTTCATAATCGATTTCCAGAATTGTTGCTGAAGCTGAATCCAAATCCGCCGTTAATCAACATGTAGGTATACTCATCTTCTCTACCCCCTCGTTACCACCTGGATTACATAACACTTTTGACCAGTCGGATCCTACCCTATATCGAGCATTGACAAAAGGCGACAGATTTTTCCATGATAGACATGACTATGTGACCTGCCGGCATAGGGTGTCAACCAGAGTGACTTTCTGTAGAGGGGTGACATTTTGTACTGGAGCGTCGGCATAGACTGTCACCCGGGATGACATTTTTTTTTTTTTCACCAGGAGTGACATCTTGTACCAGGCCGACATTTTGTACCAGAGCGATATATTGTACCAGGGCCGACATTTTGTACCAGGGCGATATATTGTACCAGGACGACCTTTTGTACCTTGATGGACATTTTGTACCAGGGGTAACATTTTGTTCTGACATTTTGTACCAGGAGTGACATTTTGTACATAGGTTGACATTCTGTGACAAGGTTGACATTCTGTGACATTCTGTGACAAGGTTGACATTTTGTACCAGGGGTGATATTTTGTACCAGGGGTGACATTTTGTACCTGGGATGACATTTTGTACCAGTGGCAACATTTTGTACCTGGGACTATTTTGTACCAGAGAAGACATTTTTTACGAGTGTTTGTTCCTGGATAACTTTTTGTGCCGCAGCAGAGCTGAAGTGCCGTACAGCGAGTGATTCGGAGAGTGCCTCACACCCACTCCATCAATACATAGTAGCCTTACTTTCCCCCACCAGACATACCTGTGGTGTTGTTTCCTTACTGGGGTAGGGTGTGAGAGACAGGGGTGGATGGGGCTTCGTGGGTGTCTTGTTCAGGCTGTCCCAGAAGGGCTCTAACAATAACTGTCGCATCAGGCCCCATTTCTGTTCATGGGCTATTTCCAGACTGGGGGGAAAGCGGATTAGAACGTTTGGGTTTCGGTTGAGTCTTTTATGGCCATCCTCAGAACGACTTCATGGTGTTATTTATAGCCGCATCCCCCCCTCCCTCCCCTCCTTACACCACCACCACCCCCCCCCCCCCTCCCCCCCCCCCCCCCCCCCCCCCCCCCCCCCCCCCCCCCCCCCCCCCATTTGTGAATTTCAGACCAAGGGTGGAAGATAGAAGGAATGGGGTTTGGGGGGAGAAGGGAAGGGGACGGAGGGGAGTCTCTTTGGGTCAGCCCCTTAATTACTTGTATTTATTGCAGAAATATGTGTTTCTTTATGTCCGGTGGTTGGTTGGGTGTGCGTGTGTGGTGTGTGTGTGTGTGTGTGTGTGTGAGAGAGAGAGAGAGAATGTATGTGAGAATGTGTGTGTGTATGTGGGTGTGAGAGAGAGATGTGAGAGTGTGAGAGAGAGAGAGAGAATGTGTGGTGTGTGATAGAGAGAAAATTGTGTGTGTGTGTGTGTGTGTGTGTGTGTGCAGGGAGGGGGGGGGGGGGCTTTGTAGGGAGTCTTTTAGAGTAAGTCCAACACGCTTGTTCCCAGCTCACTCAACACCGTGAAATATCATGGCAAGTCTTCAGAAGGAGGAGTCGGAGGGGTTGGCAGAGCTATAATGAGTCCATCCCGTGTCCTCAAAAAGACTCCAGGGGAGTTTATTTCAAGGCCAGCTGGACTGCCCCCAGCCTGGAGTGCTTTTGAACAGGCCCTAAAAAACACTCCACTCGTATTCTTTTGTGGAGCTTGTCTGGTGGTTGGCCCCGAGTGACAGTCAGACGTGAGAAAGTGACCAGCTCTGTCCGGCTGACCGTGGAGTATTTCTGGGCACCAGCTGAAAATCTGTTGAACAATCCCTAACATTTGTCCTCTTGTGAATTAATCCAAATTATGAACAAGTTTATACATAAGCAGAATTTTAGTAGACAAAATGGCTACTTTACCATCGTGCCCAAGGCACATTGTTTGATTAATTCATAAATTAAGGCTGAATACTTGGAACACTAAATATCCTCATGGTATTACTTGTATCTACAGAAAAAAAACATATCTGTGCATCATTTTTTTGTTCGAATGCTCAGTGTTGACCTCGCTCTATCAGGAAAAGGTATTGAGATGAATAGATGATGATGTCAGTACTGCCTTATATGGTCCATATGTTGCCGAAATCGCCATGCTTATTTCGCAATCACGGGTTGCAAAATTTTCATAAAGATCAACAATTTTGTGTACCACTAGGGCATTTTACTTATGTAAATAAGTATATGTCAGATGTGGGTTTGAAAGTACTTATGTGAATAATAAGTAGAGTGTGGAGGTGGGTTGGTTTTTTTTTTTAAGTGTCTGACATCAACTGACGATGAAACATTAAATAAACCATTGAACTGCACTGGGCACCAGCGATGAAATGTGTTCGGAACGGACCCAAATGAACTCCACCCTGCCCCCCCCCCCCCCCCCCCCCCCCCCCCCCACTATGATCATTACTTCTTACTACTTTTTAATACGTAACAACTATGATTATTACTTCTTACTACTTTGTAATATGTGACAACTACGATTATTACTTTTTACTACTTTTTAATATGTGACAACTATGATTATTATTTCTTACTGCTTTTTAAAACGTGACAGCTATGATTATTACTTTTTACTATTTTTTAATACGTGACAACTATGATTATTCTTTTACTGGGGGAGGGGGGTGGGGGGACATTTTCTGGCAAGGCTGCGGGGGCGTGTACAATGTGAAAAGCAACAACGTAAGATTGATGGCAACCCACTACATACAACCTCTGTGTGTGTGTGTGTGTGTGTGTGTGTGTGTGTGTGTGTGTGTGTGTGTGTGTGTGTTTTTATGAGAGACAGACATGCGCGCGCACAGAGAGAGGGGAGGGAGACAGATTCACCAGCTGCCCACAACATATTTCACAATAATGCATAATATACAGGCTCAAAACTAAGCGAGGCCATGGTGAAGGCACAAACTGCTGCGCTTGAATTCATCATCCACAAAGTAGGAGAAGAAGAAGACAGTAGTGTTGCGGGAAGGGGGAGGGAGGGGGGGGGGGGGGGGGGCACACAGTCAAACAGGCACTGCAGCAAAGAAAGCTGCCGCCACTCTGGGCGTTGTGTAGACCGACAGTCTCGCTATCTTGACGTAAGATTTAATAATATAAATGAATAAACGAAACGAAATGAAATGAAACAAAAATGAACTAAATAACAAGTAAACAGAAAAGACAAGTGTGAACTTTTTCAACAACAAATAAAAATGAAAATGAACTGAATGACAAGTAAACATAACAGACAAGTGTGGACTTTTTCGAAAACAAATAAAATGAAAATGAACTGAATGACAAGTAAACATAACAGACAAGTGTGGACTTTTTCGAAAACAAATAAAATGAAAATGAACTGAATGACAAGTAAACATAACAGACAAGTGTGGACTTTTTCGAAAACAAATAAAATGAAAATGAACTGAATAAGAAATAAACCGAAAAGACAACTGTGAACTTTTTTCAAAATCGAAGCCATGTCAGTGGGTCACAAAGGCAGAAAGCGTTGGAGGACAATAAAGATAGATATTAGTTTCGTTTTGTTTGTTTGTTTCAAGGGGAAGGTGGGAGAGAGAGAGAGAGAGAGAGAGAGAGAGAGAGGAGAGAGAGAGAGAGAGAGAGAGAGAGAGAGAGAGAGAGAATAAATAAGACAGGGCAGTCAAAGAAAGTCTTTGAACAGAACACAAAGTAGCCTATTCGCCCAGAATTTCCTGAAGGTGAGATAACTGAGAGTAAACACCTCACCCCCACCCCCTCCCCCCCCATCCCCACTTCACCTCCAGCGCCCCCTAGGGGGCTGACTGAGAGTGAATTGCCCATGAAAATCGGGGTTGCGTGCCGTGTTGATCAGTGAAATCCTGGGCTATCGTTTCGTGTTCATTTGAAGGGTAGTCCACTAACACTTAATGATGGCACACCACCCAGTGGCTGTCCAAGATGAGTGTAGTGTACTTTGCGGCTTCCTCACGTTCTCTTCACTGTACACTCTCAGAGCTTTATTATCGTTGTACCGCGGCCGATCACACAGGGCCATTTCTGAGAATCACTGTGTACACGCTACATGTTTGACATTTTTCAAAGATGTAACATACAACCTACCATGTTTTCACCACGCACAAAACATGTTGGCGCCTCGCCACTACCACCACCACCATCTGCATCCTTCCCCTCATCCCACCCCCCACCCCCACCCCTCTCCGCCCGCCCCCCACCCCCGTCATGTCCCAAATTCAAATCGATTTTAGAGACTGAGTTGTGGACATTTCTCGAGCCTATGCGGTCTATTTGACAAATGAGAAGGAAAGAAACAAAACAAACTAAACAAAATCAAAAATCACACAAAAGGAAACACGTTACGTGCACATTAAACGCCCTTATTGATGTGTATGCCCAGAGTAAATAAAAAAAGAAAAAAAAATGGTACATGAGTAGTGATGTAGTAACTCTGCCACAGTCGGCTGCAGGTGCCGTTGATCAATGGCCCAACCGAGTATGGACGCAACATGAGGCAGGCAGACAGACAGACAGACAAACAAACCGGAACAATGTACAAATCGGAATATTAAACCCGAGATTCAAACATCAAAAACATAATCTTGCAACCACGACAAGACCGATGTGAAAAAGAAAATGCTTTTCCAGCAGTCCTTTTTTGTTGTTGTTGTTGTTTATTTTTTTGTCTTTGTTTTTCCCTTTCTTTTTATCTTTTTAAATTTTTTTCCTTTTTTTTTATTTTTTTTTTCGATGAAATGAGACCTGTTCACAATTTTTTTTGCACAGTGCACTTGTGCAAAGTCACCACTGACCTGGCGAAGAGTTTGAAAACAGTAATCTCGGATGATGACTGCCACATCAGTGTCCCTACCCCATCCCCACCCCACCCCCAGCCCCCACATCATTATGTATATTGCGGACGGGGAGGTGGGTGACACAGCCTTCACTAGCCCTACACCCATTGCATGGAGACCTCCATTTCCTGCGCGCTGGTCTCGTGGCCTGCTGCCCTCTTTCTCTCTCAGCTGGGGCCAAAAATAGATCGTCCACACTTTCCACGACCTGTCTGCCTTTGTCGGCTAGCAAACGGATTTTGATCGATGTGCGTTTGTGTGTGCAACATGGCTTTATCGTGTCATTTTTTGTTGTTTCTTTGTTTGTTTAATCATGGATAGATCGGTTATGTTCCTTCCTTTTTTTCCCCAGTGTAGATCAGTTGTGGCGACCTTGGCAGAAATTGACTTTTCACCACCTGATAATGACCAAGTCTAGTGAGGCGAAACACACACACACACACACACACACACACACACACACACACATTCGCGCGCGCACGCTCTCACGCACGCACGCGCGCGCGCGCGCGCGCGCGCACACACACACACACACACACACACACACACACACACACACAAGAGTGTGGAGGGGGGTGAAGGAGAAAGGGGAAGTACTCTCGTTTAATCTTCTCTCTTGATTTTTGTCTGATGTAGATCTACGACATAAATAACTGATAATGAAGTAAACAATCTTACAACATTGATCTTTAGTCACATGTGATGAAGCAGCAATCGTTCTCTGAGTGATCTCTCCTCTCTCTCTCTCTCTCTCTCTCTCTCTCTCTCTCTCTCTCTCTCTCTCTCTCTCTCTCTCTCTCATCCCTTCACTAACTTATCCACACACACACCGGCATAGCACATCTTCCCATCCCACCCTTCCACTCCCTGTACACACACACACACACACACACACACACACACACGCACACACACACGCTGATTCATAATGCTAAAAACACACACAACACTACACCCAAGAAACACAACACAAAGAAAAACACAGCTTCAGGCTACAAGAAGAACTAGTAATCTGTCAATACTCAGTTCCCAGACATGTGTTTCAAACTTCAAGGATTGTTTTCCTGCTTTGAACAGTAGGTGCCTTTCATATTTTAGCTTCTATTCTAGAAATGCGAACTACAAAAGAATAAGAGTGTGATCCGGTTTTTTTGTTTGTTTTTGTTTTTTTTGTTTGTTTGCTTTGTTTTGTTTTGTATTTTCTTACTTTTTGTTTTGTTTTGTTTTTCTTTCCAGATATCATTCTCAAATGGAGAGTAATGAGAACGTGAGACTTTTTGTGTTCCAGACATGATTCTCAAATAGCTTGAATGAAGAACACAGACTTTTTGTTTAAAGACATCATTCTGCATGGAATGAAATGAAAGACAGCACAACCCACGGCATCGACGTTGTGCCAGTACAGCTCTAAGTGTGTGACCACACACACACACACACACACACACACACACACACACACACAGAGAGAGAGAGAGAGAGAGAGCTCGAGAGAGCTAGCTGGATCGAGAGAGAGAGAGAGAGAGAGACGCTCGAACTTCGCTGCTAGCTGGATCGAACAGTTCTACTAAATTCAAAATTCAAACAGCACTACATGAACTTCGAACAGTTCTACTATATTCAAAACAGCACTACATGAACTTCGAACAGTGCTACCAAATTCAAAACAGCGCTACATGAACTTCGAACAGTTCTACTAAATTCAAAACAGCGCTACATGAACTTCGAACAGTTATACTAAATTCAAAACAGTGCTACATGAACTTCTGGATGAAACAGTTTTACTAACTTCAAAACAGCACTACATGAACTTCGGCGTGCTCCGGGCCTACGAATGACCTTGGTGAGGCGACCTTGGTGAAAGGGTGGAACGGACGCACGTGCCTAGCCGCCGGACAGACAGATGGCCGCCAAACGTCCGGCGCCCGACCAAAACAAAACCCTGCAGTGCCACGAGACAAAGCACCCTAGCTGTCCTCCCCACCACAGCAGACATACCCTCCTTCCCCATCCCTCCTCCTTGAGGGTCAGAGGGTGTCCGGAGGGGTCAGAGAGCGGGGTCATGCACGGTGACTGGGGGGCAAAGGTCTCGGCCTTGGCCGGGTGAGTGCAGGAAGTTCAAATATGTGCCTGAGGGTGCATGGTTTGATATGCAGATGAACGAGTGTGGTTTGACGCTGTAGTCTTTGTGAGCAAATGGCCCTCAAGGTCCAATGAGGATCGTATTATCGTAGTAAAAACAGCGCAGAGGAACACATGATGGTCTTTTCAGGGTTTGCCACTGCTTCGGTAGAAGACAGATCTGTCCTTTTCTTCTTTTTTCCGAATGTAATGGTGACAGAAAAAAAATAACAGTAAAAATGAAAACTGTAACATGGTAAGTCATCAATCGATTTCCGGGGTGACAGGCATTCCACTGACTGAACTTTAGCCTCACCACCACCCCCCCCCCCCCCCCCCCCCCCCCCCCCCCTTCCACCTCGCCCCCATTTACAAAAACAAGTTTAGAACATCATACCAGCCGCCGTGGCGAAGTGGTTAGCGTCGTGGATTCCCGGCTGGGAGGTTGTGGGTTCGAATCCCATCAGAGTCATGTGGGTTTTTCTGCCCCGACCGGCTCCTACCCAGAGTTGAGTTTGCTGCTGCGGACTCAGTTGGGAAGACTGGGACCACACAGTCGAGTTTCATCCACTTAATGGATGCGTTTTCTGAGAGTGTTGCTCAAATTTCCTGATCAACACTGCAGGTACCTGTATCTCTCGGGCCTGGTTGACGCCGGGATATATTATGAAAGGAAGCGTAGAGTACAGCCCTGTCATGTAGTCTCAGACCGAAATGGAAATTCGTAGCATCATCTTAATCATCCTCATTCTCATCGATCAGCATTAAAAAAAAAAAAAAATGTCTCAGATTCTGTGGCCCTTCATGCCCTGCTCTCATGGTGACCTCAATTTCGATGTCCCCTCCACGTCTGTGGCCTTGGTTTGGTTCCGTCGTGGTCACCGGTATCGGTGAGTCCATGGGAGGGGGGGGGGGGGGCTGTCGTTGGACGGACGTGGTGGCGCCCTCCGGAGGGAGAGCTCACTCGCGCCGGCTCCGCGACTAAGCAATTATTGTCGTCAGTAGGGGGCTTAGTAGGTGGTGTCCTGCGTATGTTAGATCAGAACAGGCGCCACTGAACACCACCGAAGTGACTCGGCGGCAGTGCAGTGCAGTCTCTCCTCCGGTGGTGGGTTGCCTCTTGACGACTTGACATTGACTGCTCCCTGTGGATTGCCGGTGCCGGGGCTGCGGCGGGCCCGACCGGGCTGTGGCTGTGGACGGGGTGTCGGAATGAGCGGCGTGGGTGCACTGCCTCTGAGGTGGGGAGCAGACGTTGGGTCAGCAAAAAAAAAAAAAAAAAAAAAAAAGTTTAGAACATCATAATTATGAAAAACGTTTGGATGGATGCAACGACTTAAAAGTATGAAGCTCAAGCCTTAAAACACTGATGCCATAAAACAGCGGTAGAAGGAAGAACAGCACCCTCCAGTCGGCAGTAGTGACATCAATGCGAGCAGTATGATTTGTTTTAGGAAACGATTTGTTTGTCAAGCATCGTCTTTATCCACATCATACCGCTAGCTCTCAGCAAATCGGGACTAACAACTCAGGTTATTGTGTCTGCATGACTTGGTAGTTGCTTTCCTCTTTTTGTTGTTGTTGTTGTTGTTGTTGTTGTTGTCGTTGTGTTGTTGTTGTTTGGGGGAGGGAGATTGCCACAGTTATGGACGATGTTTCTAAAAGACCAAGCGTAGTGAGGCAAGGAAAGCAAACAAAACAAAACGAAAACCAAAAACAAACAAACAGAAAAACCCGCGTATTTCCTATTTTTCAAAATAATTAACGGATTAATCAATTTTCTAAAAGTGTTTGGTTCTTTGTAAGTTTGCGTAACCGTGCATCAGTGTGTTTGTTATGTATACAGGTATTTGCATGTGTTTGCGCTGTATGTGTTTGCAGACGTGTGTGTGTGTGTGTGTGTGTGTGTGTGTGTGTGTGTGTGTGTGTGTGTGTGTGTGCGTGCGTGCGTGCGTGTGTGCGTGCGTGCGTGCGTGCGTGCGTGTGCGTGCGTGCGTGCGCGTGCGTGCGTGCGTGCGTGCGTGCGCGCGCGCGCGTGCGTGCGTGCGTGCGTGCGTGCGTGTGTGTGTGTGTAAAAAACCTACCCAAAAAAATCATATTTGTACACTCCACCAGTCGAAACCAGTGTTTAGCTGTCTTAACTAAAAAAACAAACAAACAAACAACAAAAACACGAAACACTTTTTTCTGCTGGGTCCACAAGCATCGGCAAAATGGAAACTGGTATGGTACACTGTTCCCACAATCCAAAAGGACCCAATCAAGGGGAGATCATTCCAGTCAGTCTCATCACCGCCGTTTGAAAGACTGTGTCTCCAACGCCTGATTCTTACTTTGATATTTCACCGAATGACAGTTTCAGTTCCATCAAGGAGGTGTCACTGCGTGCGGACTGGTCCATATTATTACACACTACACAACATTCGCTTAGTTTCAAGACCACAGTGCGCCTGATTTAAAGTTGACAACTAAGTTATAGTGCATCAGTATTGCCAGAATCTTGTTTTGTGCGTGCGTGTGTGTACTTTCATCCCTTATTTTATCATCGTTAATGGACTCTAGTAACAAAAGTACACATTATGAAGACAATAAAAAAAGAAAGCAAACCTCACTGTCCACGCTGCCTTCCATTACTGGACGACCAGATCCTATGTGCAGGAGATGTTAATGCGAAGCTGCGGACTACAAAACCTGCCAAACGCAATTTCTGTTGGGTATAGTAAATATAGCGTTAGGTCTGATTACTCTTC
>JADBJO010003354.1:161297-168797 GCA_016801955.1 Conus betulinus | reverse complement strand
CGGACGCTCACCCGGCAGCATTTTGACTTGCGGCCAGATCAGAGCGTGGATGAAATGGGAGTAGGGGGGGGGGGGGGGGGGGGGGGGGGGCGTCCAGTGTCACCGAGGTTGTCTCCCCTCGTTACGTGAAGGCCGTTCCACTCAGCTCACCTTGGCGGCTGACCGACCTTGACCCAGCTGTTCCATTCGTCAGCACGTCTCTTGATCTGCCAATCCTTCGCTCCCTCTCTCCCTCCGCCCCTTCCCCCCTCCACCCTCCTCCCTTCCACACCCTTCCCTTCCCTGCTCTATCCTCTGTCCTTTCTTGTCCTACCTTCACACACACACACACACACACACACACACACACACACACACACACATTTTTTTACTCTTTGAATGTCAACTATGTTCAGCTGTACTCGTTCTTTGGCTCCGTGCTCGCTTTTTATTTCACACACACATGCTCACACGCACCAGTGCCCTTGCGTGCTACACACACACACACACACACACACACACACACACACACACACACACACACACGGAACGGAACAGGAGAGAGAGAGACAGAGACAGGGAGAGAACATAAACAATAATTATTTTGTCCCTCACTTTCCCAGCGCTTACCCTAACTACCCCTTCTTCTGCATCTCTTTCGCTCCACTGACCCCCCCCCCCCCCCCCCCCCTTCCTCCCCCCTTTCTGCTCGTCCCCCCCCCTCCTGCCCCCCCCCCCCCCCCCCCCCCCCACCTCCTAGCTTTACCACCTCCACCCTTTCTCTCCAACGGCTGGCCATGACCCCCCGGTGCGTGGTCGCCATTGTGCAGCATCAGCCGTGTCATTGTTCTCACTGACTGACCCTCCAGTGAAACGCGTCAGAGCGTCTCCTGCAGAATGCAGAGGTCCTCCCCCTCCCTCTCTCTGTCTCTCTCTCTGCCTGTCTGTCTGTGTGTGTGTGTGTGTGTGTGTGTGTCTGTCTGTCTCTGTGTCTCTCTCTCTCTCTCTCTCTCTCTCTCTCTCTCTCTCTCTCTCTCTCCCACTTGCAATCTGTCTGACAAATGCAACACGCGCCGAAACCAAAAATGTTTCATGTGTACAGATATTTAATGCAAACCCTTGTGAATCAAATTAAGCAATTTCATTTGGATTGCGTAATGTTTTTGCAATGATAAAGCAATGTAAAGAGACCCACCCTGGGAAAAGAAAATCCACAAACATGTTTCTTTAATCTGTTCAAAAACGGATGTGTCCACCCCGCAGCAACACAATCGAGACAGCGCGCTGCCTCATGGAGTTGATGGTGTTTGCGATGACGGCCTGGGGGATGTTTTTCCCCACTCCTGTCGCAGGGCGTGCAGCAGCTGTTCCCGATTAGCTGGACGTGGGCGGTTTGCATGGACTCGCCGGCCAAGTTCTCCCCAGATGTTCTCGATTGGATTGAGATCTGGACTGTTCGCAGGCCATGCCATCCTGGTGATCCCAGCTTCCTGAATGAAAGTGTTGACTTGGGGTCCGATCTGCTGGAGGACAGCTTGGGGTCCGATCTGCTGGAGGGTCGCTGTGACCAGGCTGTAAGATCTCCTGCAGGTAGCGCTGCCCATTGAGCATGCCCTCCACATGGTAGAGAGGAGTCCTGTAGTGTCGGCTGATGCCTCCCCCCCAAACCATAATGGAGCCACCTCCAAAAGCAGCCGCCTCCTGGATAGCATCATCTTGCAGCTGCTCCTGTGGGCGCCGCCACACCCTGATGCGGCCGTCTTTGGGGCTCACCATGAAGCGCGATTCGTCGGTGAACAGGACATGGCCCCCCCCAATGAGCACGAGTCCACCTCAAATGGTCCTGGCACCAAGCAAGTCGGCGTGCCCTGTGACCTGCAGTCAGCATGGGCTTCTTCACTGGACGCCTGGAACGCAAGGCGGCGGCATGTAGGCGACGCCGAGTGGTCTGCCCGCTTACTGCTGTGTTGGTGGAAGCACGCAGTTGCTGACTCAAGGCATTGGCGGTGGTTGTCCTCTCCCGAAGGGCCTGTCTGCAGAGGTACCGGTCCTCACGTTGTGTGGTTTTTTTTGGGACGCCCTGGGCGTGGCCGTTCCTGGACGGTGCCTGTGGTTTGATGGCGCTGTCTCAGACGGATGATGACCGAGTGTGACACTTGCAGCCTTCTGGCCACCTCTCGGACGCCTACTCCGTCCTGCAGCCAGGCGATAGCTCGGGCACGATCGAAATTTCTCAACTTTCGTCTCGCTGGCATGTTGGTGTTGTGCTTCAGAACGGGTATTCGACGGCTTTTTATGGCCATTGTGGTGAGCACAACGCACTCCCATACCTTCATGCTGTCACGTGCATCAGGATTTTCACCTGTAGACAGTTCGAGTCAGTGTGCACGGATTGCTGACAAACAGCTTGTTTTGCCAAACAAGAGCACTTTTCTGCACGCTCAAGGGGAGTCAGTGCAGCTGTTGCATGCTTGGCAGTATTTATTGAGAAGGCCTGACGACTGTCGCGTTCAGAAACGGTAGAATACTGGAGGGATAAGGTAGAATACTGGAGGTAGAATACTGGAGGGATGGGGTAGAACACTGGAGGGATAAAGTAGAATACTGGAGGGATAAAGTAGAATACTGGAGGGATGGGGTACTGAGAGATGGGATAGAATACTGGAGGGATGGGGTTGAATACTGGAGGGATAAAGTAGAATACTGGAGGGACAGGGTAGAATACTGGAGGGATGGGGTACTTGAGGTATGGGTAGAATACTGGAGGGATGGGGTAGAATACTGGAGGGATAAAGCAGATATTTGAGGGATAAAGTAGAATACTGGAGGTATTGGGTAGAATACTGGAGGGGTAAAGTAAAATACCGAAGGGATGGGTAGAATACTGGAGGGATGGGGTACAATACTGGAGGGATGGGGTAGAATACTGGAGGGATAAAGTAGAATACTGGAGGTATGGGGTAGAATACTGGAGAGGTAAAGTAAAATACTGGAGGGATGGGTAGAATACTGGAAGGATGAGATGCTGGAGGGATGGGGTAGAATACTGGAAGGATGAGGTACTGGAGGGATGGGTAGAATACTGGAAGGATGGGGTAAAATACTGGAAGGATGGGATAAAATACTGGAGGGATGGGGTAGAATACTGGAGGGATGGGTAGAATACTGGAGGGATAAAGTAGAATACTACTGGAGGGATTGGGGTAGAATACTGGAGGGATGGAGTAAAATACTGGAGGGATGGGGTAGAATACTTGAGGGCTGGGTAGAATACTGGAGGGATAAAGTAGAATACTGGAGGGATGGGTACTGGAGGGATGGGGTAGAATATTGGAGGGATGAAGTAGAATACTTGAGGGGTTGGTAGAATACTGGAGGGATAAAGTAGAATACTTGAGGGATGGGTAGAATACTGGAGGGATATATTAGAATACTGAGGAATAGGGTACTTGAGGGATGGGGTAGAATACTTGAGGATGGGGGTAGAATACTTGAGGGATAAAGTAGAATACGGGAGGAATGGGTAGAATACTGGGGGGACAAAGTACAATACTGAAGGGATGGGGTAGAATACTGGAGGGATGAAGTAGAATACTGGAGGGATGGGTAGAATACTGGAGGGTTAAAGTAGAATACTGGAGGGATGGGTAGAATACTGGAGGGATAAAGTAGAATACTGAGGGATGGGTAGAATACTGGAGGGATGGGTAGAATACTGGAGGGATAAAGTAGAATAATGGAAGGATAGAGTAGAATACTGGAGGGATGGGGTAGAATGGTGGAGGGAAGGGGTCGAGTACTGAATGGATGGATTAGAATGTAGGAGGGAAAGGGGGTGAATATTTTCTGCATTTGCTTTATAGGTTGGAAGGTCATTTTCACATCTAACCCGGCGGACATAGGGGAAGGCACAAAGGAAGCAATCAAGATGCTGATGAGGAGGAGATTACGTGCAAGGGAAAAACATGCTGGAAGCATAGAAGAGATGGGATTGATAGGCAGCCAGCCATCCCGGAGGGACCAGGTGGTATACCAGATATATAAGGTGAAATTAGCATATTGGGGGGAGTGGGGTTTAGTTCAGTTCATGTTGTTTATAGTGCGGCCGACTGCAAGGGGCCATGTGAAGGCTGTCACATCGTCAGAATCGGTTCTTTGCGTGTACGTCTATTTTCTGTTTTAAGGAGGGGAGTGTCCATTGATCTGTGTCTATCAAAAATACTCAGAACACCATAAAAGTGGATCGGTTTTCCACGTAAAAAAAAAATCAGAAGAAAATTATTCAACTCGTTACCCCCCCCCCCCCCCCCCCCCCCCCCCCACACACACACACACACACACACACACACACACACAAATCACATCCAGTGTTACCTTTCTGAACAAGGTCATGATGGAATGATCAGGAGAGTGTTGATGTGAAATGTCATGTATTCCCCTACACTCAACGAGTCCTGCTTTCATGAGCACACGAGTCCTGCTTTCATGTATTCCCCTACACTCAATGAGCACAGGAGTCCTGCTTTCATGTATTCCCCCTCACTCAATGAGCACAGGAGAGTCCTGCTTTCATGCATTCCCCTACACTCAATGAGCACAGGAGTCCTGCTTTCATGTATTCCCCCTCACTCAATGAGCACAGGAGTCCTGCTTTCATGCATTCCCCTACACTCAATGAGCACATGAGCCCCTGCTTTCATGTATTCCCCTACACTCAATGAGCACATGAGCCCTGCTTTCATGTATTCCCCTACACTCAATGAGCACAGGAGTCCTGCTTTCTGCCTTATCGCATGGCATGCACCATGGAGAGTCCTCACCTGTCAAAAGGTTAAAAAAAAAAAAAAAAAAAAAAAGAAGAAAAAGAAAAAGAAAGAAAGAAAGAAAGAAAGACGTGGGAGCAAGAGTGACTTGAGCCCTGGTGGTCGGCGCACAACTGTTCCTTCTGTACGGCCAGCAGCGGCGGATGGTAGGAATTCTCTCAGGTGTAGATTGATCTGAAACAAGTTTATTTCTGATGTGTGTGTTCCAGTTCTCTGGCTACAGGTCTTTAACATTGCTGTGCACTTTGGGTTTTACATCAGTGAAGAGGGTAGGTGATCTAGACAGGTTTGTTTTTTTAATGCGGTGAATTAAGGAATGTGGTATCATGGGTCTTTTGAATGACTTGGTCTTATGGAGCTATGGCCAGCTCAGGTCCTCCGAAGGAATGGGGCTGAAAGCTAACGTCTTCTGGAGAAATGGGATGAAGTAGGCCTTGTGGAGGAAGGGGAGAAAGACAGGTCTTCTGGAATGGAGTGAAACAGGTTTTTTGGAGGAATGGATTCAAATAGGTTTTTTGGAGGAATGGGGTCAAATAGGTTTTTTTTGAGGAATGGGGTCAAATAGGTTTTAAGGTGAATAGGTAAAAGAGGTCGTCTGGGAGACTGAGAAGAACCGGCTTTCGGAGAAATCTTAAAGGTCTTGGGTAGCAGGGATCTGGAGATTGGGGGTAAACAGGTCTTGAGGAGGCGTGGGTAAATTCTGTCTTTTGGAGCATTGGATAAAACCGGTCTTCTTGACGGATGGGGTTAAACAGGCTTTCTGGAGGGATGGTGTAAACGAGGTCTTCTGGAGAGATGGAGTGAAACAAGTCCTCTGGAAAATGGGATTAACACGTCTTCCAGATGAATGAATTCTGGATCAGTGATTTTCTGGAAAATTGGATGAAACAGGCCTTTTCGAGGAATGCTGTGAAACGGGTCTTGTTCAGAAATGGGATAAGATATGCCTTCTGCGAGAGGGGGGGGGGGGGGGGGGTGTTTCTAGAGGGATGGAGTCAAAAGTAATTTGCTATCTGAAGGAACTGATCAACGTAATGTCTTCTGGAAGGATCAGATGACAGACCTTCCCAGGTGGAATGGGGAGGGCAGGGAGGAGGGGGGGGGGGGGGGGGGGGGGTAACACAGGGTCTCTGGAATTGTAGATTATGATACACCTTTATGTGAGATAGATAGATAGATAGATAGATAGATAGATAGATAGATATCCAGCACTCCAAGAGATATTAAATGCTGATGTGTTTGATCACACGCTGCACCATGGAACCTCTTCACCCCTGGAATGGTAGGAATTGTAGAGTGGCCGCAGTGTGACACGTTTGAAGCAGGCCTGACCTCCATTTTTTCTGGACGGTGTCCGCTGATAGACGTCAGGAATTCCCTTTAGGCCTGGACAGTCCGCTGATGACGTCAGGAGTTCCCTTAGGCCTGGACAGTCCGCTGATAGACGTCAGGAGTTCCCTATATGCCTGGACAGTCCGCTGATAGACGTCAGGAATTCCCTTAGGTCTGGACAGTCCGCTGATGACGTCAGGAGTTCCCTTAGGCCTGGACAGTCCGCTGATGACGTCAGAAGTTCCCCTTAGGCCTGGACAGTCCGCTGACGACGTCAGGAATTCCCTTAGGCCTGGACAGTCCGCTGATAGACGTCAGGAATTCCCTTAGGTCTGGACAGTCCCGCTGATGACGTCAGGAATTCCCTTAGGCCTGGACAGTCCGCTAATAGACGTCAGGAATTCCCTTAGGCCTGGACAGTCCGCTGATGACGTCAGGAATTCCCTTAGGCCTGGACAGTCCGCTGATAGACGTCAGGAGTTCCCTTAGGCCTGGACAGTCCGCTGATGACGTCAGGAATTCCCTTAGGCCTGGACAGTCCGCTGATGACGTCAGGAATTCCCTTAGGGTGGACAGTCCACTGAGAGACGTCGGGAATTGCCTAAGGCCTGGACAGAGTTCAAGGAGTTGGATGTCGGCTTGCATGTTCCATTCCCCTCGCCAGAGGGCTTTAAGCAGAAGTTGAGCTTTTATCGTGTGTGTGTGTGTGTGTGTGTGTGTGTGTGTGTGTGTGTGTGTGTGTGTGTGTGTGTGTGTGTGTGTGTGTGTGTGTGTGTGTGTGTGTGTGTGTGTGTGTGTGTGTGTGTGATGTGTTGTCGGTGTGCTAAAACATCGTATGTTACTTTGGAAATGGAAGCTCGAGGACAAAATGACAAATGTTCATTGTTCCATTTTGTAAACACACATGATTGCATTCTTTGTTTCTTTGTTTTCCTCTTTGTTTTCAAGTACAGCTATAAGGACACATGGGCATCTTGATGTGCCCTCATACCCAGCTTTCGTGGTAACTTTTAACTTTGATTACCCCTTCACACCCCTACACTTCACACCCCTACACTTCACACCCCTGCACTTCACCGCACGCCACGCTTCACCGAGTGTGTGTCAACGTCTTTAGTGCCGACGATGCTCCAGGGAACTGTGACTGGATGGACGTGGTCACGTGGGGCCTTCGAAGGGGGACCCTGACAACGGATACTCCGAGACTAAAGCAGTTTGTCGTCGAGCAGATCTGCCTGCAAGGGTCAGCTGGTTGTGTCCTGTGTTGAATCCACTGCGTGATATTTTAGCTCAGTGCTCGGATCGGAACAAACGTAGAGCACTGAACAGCACCGAAGCGGCACAGCAGCGTCGCAGAATCTTCTCT
>JADBJO010003354.1:66297-153797 GCA_016801955.1 Conus betulinus | reverse complement strand
AGGGATGAAGACTCGTGAAAATTAATGGAAGTTGGGAGGGGAGGGAGGAGAGGAAAGGGAGGGTGGAGGGGGAGGGGGCAGGACTGGTGGAGAGACAGCAGTCAAATACACCCCCGGGGGTCAAATACACCCCCTGGGGTCAAATACATCCCAGTGGTCAAATACAGTCTCAGGGGTCAAATACACTCCCTGGGGCGAAATATACACTCCAAGGGGTCAAATGCTCTCTCAGGGGCCAAATACACTCTCAGGGGTCAAGTATACTCCCACAGGTCAAATACACTCAGGGGTAATGTACACCCCCGGGGTTAAATACACTCCCAGGGCTCAAGTACACTCTCACCGGCCAAATACACTCCCAGGGGCCAAACACACTCTCAGGGGTTAAGTACACTCCCACGGGTCAAATACACTCCCAGGGGTCAAGTACACTCCTGGGGGTCAAATACACTTCCAGTGGTCAAATGCACTCCGGGGGGTCAAATACACTCAGGAGGGTGGGTGGTCAGATGCACTTCCAGGGGTCAAATACATCCCCAGAGGTCACAGGTACTGGCAAGTTCCTCGTGGACAGACGGACAAGAGCTCCACGCAGAATGGAGACGAGGAGCAGCATGAGAGATGTCGTAGGCAGGAGATGAACACCTCTTGCCCTTGAGGTGTTTGACGACGTCTGCAAGAATAACTTTTCATGACTGAGAATCAGTTTCAGTGTCAGTTTCATCAAAGAAGTGTCACTGCATGCTGACTAGTCCATATATACTGCACCACATCCGTTAAGTGTTGATACCACACTGCGCGCGATTTAAAGCTGATGGATAAATTAATGAATGACCAAGATGAGAAAATTTCAGAAGCGGGTCTCATAGCTACGGCTTAGCGGATGTCTGACATATACATTAGCTCAGCGCGCTGGTCAGACCTTGAGTGCCTACCTAACATTGGCTGTGCCATTATTATCATTGTAGGTGTGTGTGGTGAGTGTACATGTGTGGGTGTGTGTATGTGTGTGTATAGGTGGGTAGGAAGGGTATTACATCAAAGATCTTGCATAGCTGTCTACATGGATAGCATATTAAAGTGACGTCATCGAGGACTTGTCTTGACTCATGTGTATCAACTGAGTCTGTGTAGTCATACTGTTTCCGTCCGTGTGTGTGTGTTTGTCTGCATCTATGTGTGCGCGTCCAACGTCAACTTTAACGTTGGCATTTTCTCACAGAGTATTAGCATTAACGTGATCAAACTTGGCAGAATCGTACATATTGTAAAGACCTTTCCAGTGACTGCATATGTGAATGTTACACTGAATCATAACTGTAAATCTGCGACTACTTTTCAGCAATGAAATCCTTTGTCTTTTTCTTAGCAATGAAATCCGAAATATTTACAAGACTGTCTTTTTCTTATAAATGATGATCAAAATGATGCTTTCATCATTTTCAAATCAGTGCTTTTAAATCAGCAATGAAATCTATTACAAGACTGTCGTTTTCTTTTAAATGATGATCATTTTGAATGAATGTTTTGTACGCTGATACAAGACAAATCACAGTACGTGAAAAAAAAAATCGACAACATTTTGTCAAGATCGAACTATGTATTGCCACTTTTACAGGAGGCGGATATATTAGTTCATGTATTACAAAATACAGAACTAAGCTAGACCACATACAAATACACAGTTAAGCGTCTGAGAGAGAGAGAGAGAGAGAGAGAGAGAGAGAGAGAGAGAGAGAGAGAGAGAGTGAGTGTAGTGTGTGTGTGTGGTGTGTGTGTGTGTGTGAGAGAGAGAGAGAGAGAGAGAGAGAGAGAGAGAGAGAGAGAGAGAGAGAGATATTGCGTATGGCCCAGCCGACCGCGAAGGAACATATGATGGCTGTCACCCTGTTGAAGTCTACTCAGAAGTCATGTTAAAAACAGAAGTCATGTTAAAAACAAACAAACAAACGTAAACGAAAAACCAAACTCATCCACACAACACACCGGAGATTTCGTTAAAGATTTATCTTACGTAAAATCTGAGATCAGATCAAAAAAAAAAAAAAATGTACGTTACATAAAATATGACGTCACACTGACGTCGCATGTTTCCAATATGTAGAAAGCGAGATCACACTATCCGACAGAAATAGCCTAGAACCCTGGGATGAACTTTTCACCCTGAAAGGTCCACATGTGGTCAGTCTGTAATCTGTCCAGCAGACCATTTCAGACTGCTGCACTTCTGATGGAAGCGTGGGCAATGGATGGGGGTGAAGGGGGGGGGGGGGGGGGGGGGGGGACAGGGCTCTGAGGTGAAAGGAGGGGGTGGATGAAGAGGGGAGGGGGTGGATGAAGAGGGGAGGGGGTGACAGCGCCTTAGAGCGCTGATGTCATAGGCTAGTGGTTAGTCAACACTGCAGTGAGAACTTGCGGAGTCGTCTGCTTGAGTTAGTGCAGACCACTTGTCAGGTGTTGGTGTTGTAGTTCTCTCCCTTCTCCTTCCCCAGCCGCCCGTCTTTCACTCTGCTCTGGCGTGTCTTCAGCACGTACCACTCAAATGTAGACAGATCACCTGTTGTTTTTCTGTTGTTGTTGTTGTTGTTGTTGTTTGTAATTGACCTACCCTTGTAAGAGTTCTTTATCGCGCAGGCAAAATATTATTTCCTCATTAAGATGGCGACTTCATGGAAATTACTGAGAAAATCAAATTTCAAAACGGAGTGACTGAGGGTGGAAAAGGAAGCAAAATTTAGAAAGAGAGGAAGTTTAGTTACCGCCCAGGACCGCCCAGGACACACACACACACACACACACACACACACAAACAGTACAGGACAAGACACAAAGCATTTCGACCTCTTGGGTCTTCTTCAGGCGAAAACAAATACATTTAGGACAGTGAAAACGAAGAACGAGAAACCCACTTTATCTTCTCATGTTCGCCTCACGATCAAAACGCTAAATTTATCCAAAGTTAAACAACGTAACTTAAAAGAACAGACTCCTCCAACTAATCAAGGGAGGTTACCATTTTTCTGGAAGGGAGTAAAAAAAAAAATGACTCGGAACAAAAGCGAAAAGATGACCTTCTGTACCTCTGCACCATGTGATAACTCACCGAAGATGAAGTGAATTTGAGAGGGACAGAATCTTAATTAGATTCTAAGAGAGTGTTTTAACTTCATCTTTGTTTTCCCATCACGTTGTCATTTGATCAATGCTTGTTTTTTCACCTGTCTCTTTTATTTACAAACAGCAGGTGTATGTGGTGCTACGTATTCTTTCAATTCTGTTTAAGTTTTCCTTTTTAATGGGGACTGGGACTATGATGGTAACCTCAGCAATCATCTGTTAATAATGATATAATGGTGAGTATTTGTGGCGCTTAATCTTACATCATAAGCCCTAAGCGCATACAAATACAGAAAAGGTTAAAGAAAACATAAATGAAACCAATAAGAAGATGAATATTGCAATAAGTACAATGCATCTACAAACAAGCGTGCATATTGACACACACCCCCATGTATACACACACACACACACACACACACACACACACACATGAGATGAGGGAGGGGAGGAGGAGAGAAAGAAGAGAAATATATGTAAAAGAGTTAGCATGATCCCACACACACTGTCGAACAACAACGGACACAAACAGCATGCGCGCTGTTGAAGCAGGAGAAGACGACAAGCGAAGATGACATGCTAGTTCCAAAACGAAGTGGCCGTACAAGAAACGTACCGCTCACCCAACCGTCTTTGTTACCAAGAAACGTAGCACTCACCCAACCGTCTTTGTTACCAAGAAACGTAGCACTCACCCAACCGTCTTTGTTACCAAGAAACGTAGCGCTCACCCAACCGTCTTGTTACCAAGAAACGACCGCTCACCCCAACCGTCTTTGTTACCAAGAAACGTAGCACTCCAAGAAAACGTAGCAACCGTCTTTGTTACCAAGAAACGTAGCACTCACCCAACCGTCTTTGTCACCAAGAAACATAGCGCTCACCCAACCGTCTTCGTTAGCAAGAAAATGTAGCGCTCACTCAATCGTCTTCGTTAGCAAGAAACAACGCGCTCACCCAACCGTCTTCGTTAGCAAGAAACGTAGCGCTCACCCAGCCGTCTTCGTTAGCAAGAAACGTAGCTCTCATCCAAGCATCTTCGTTAGCAAGAAACATTAGCAAGAAACGTAACGCTCACCCAACCGTCTTCAGTAGCAAGAAACGTAGCGTTCACCCAACTGTATTCTTTAGCAAGAAACGTTAGCAAGAAACGTAACGTTCACCCAACTGTATTCTTTAGCAAGAAACGTTAGCAGGAAACGTAACGTTCACCCAACCGTCTTCTTTAGCAAGAAACGTTTCAGCAAAGAACGTAAAGAAGAAGACGTAACGTTCACCCAACCGTCTTCGGTAGCAAGAAATGTAGCGTTCACCCAAATGTGTTCGTGGAGAGTACACGGAGTATAAAACAGAAAATGAATTACGTATCGTAAGCAACAACGTTCTTTCGGTCGGAGAGATCCCGTCATCAATACAAAAGAAAAGAGCGACATGGAGAGGGAAAAATAAAACAAACAAAAAAACAGACCATCACCTACCCCCTTCACCCCACCCCCTTTCCACTCTCAATTCCGTCCTTGAACGGAACTGAAATAACTTGAAAACATCCCTATGAATGACAAGAAATCATTAAACAGGTTTTGACGCCTTGCAGTTTATTTGTTTCTTTCTTGCCATTTATTTTAGAGCAATGAAGGTCACGTGAATGTGCGCAGACAACCCTCGCGCGCGCGCGCGCGCACACACACACACACACACACACACACACACACACACACAAATCACGAGCTGACCTTGACCTGACAAACCTTCAGCGGAAATGGATTGCGGCAACGTAAGGAGAGAGAGAGAGAGAGAGAGAGAGAGAGAGAGAGAATCAAAAAGGGGTTTGGGGGGGGGGGGGGGACAGGGGGAGGGGGAGGGGGAGGGGTGCGAAGCGGAGAAGAAGAGCTGAAGAGCTGTTGAGCTTCGGCGCTCTCAGCCCATAAAGTGATACTTTACGGAGCAGCTCTGATTTTGTTCTAGTTTTGTGCTTCAGCAGAATGATTAAAAAAAACAAAAAAAAAAAAAAAAAACAAGAAAATGGCAATAGCTACAATAATATTTTGATAAGAATAGCAGCAGCAGCAGTGTGTGTGTGTGTGTGTGTGTGTGTGTGTGTGTGTGTGTGTGTGTTCTCTCTATCGTTGGAGGGTTGAATTATGGAGTGTTTGTTGTGTGACCAGTTCATGACATTTCGGATTCAGATCATCATGACAGACTTCATCAGGAATATTTGGAGTGAATGGAGAGTGGGATGGATGTGTAAAGTAGGTGAGGGGGAGGAAGGGGAGGGGGCAAAGTAAGTTAGCTATGAAAAGCGTCGAAGCGCTCCGTGTGTATGTGTTCTTCAATTTAGTGTCCTTCCACTGAAAGTGATTCAGATCTGTGTGTGTGTGTGTGTGTGTGTGTGTGTGTGTGTGTGCACGCGCGCGCGCGCGCGCAAACAACGCAGAGACGGCGTGTGTGAATATCGTTATGCTGAGACAGTCGGGCCTGTTATAGACTGGAGTCGGCCAATAAACATTATTATATATATATATATATATGTGTGTGTGTGTGTGTGTGTGTGTGTGTGTGTGTGTGCGTGTGTCTCTGTGTGTGTGTGTGTGTGTGTGTGTGTGTGTGTACGCGCGTTCGTGCATGGCAGTGTATAAGCCTAGCGTGCGCGCGCTAGGCCTAGTGAGCGCTGGCAAGTATGCTGGTGTGCTTCTGTGCTCACCTACTCGTCAATCGACAGTCAAGACAAGACACTGAATGAAGTGGGAAGCAATTATTAGCACGTTAGGAGAAAATGAAAGAGGTGGTGAGAGTTGGGTGGGACGAGGGGGGGGGGGGGGGGGGGAAGGGATCGACATCACATAGAGGGTGGAGGGGGGGGGGGGGGGGGGGAGGAGGCGCTGAGGAGTGGGTGGGGGGGGGGGGGGGGGGGGGGCGGGAGTGCTCATCACCTTGACCTAACAAATCGAAAACAAGTCGAGGGAACAATATCAACGCCCCGGTAACCGTGTGGCGACCCCACCCAGGACCCCCTGCAGGCGCCACACATTCTGACACGAGTTGCACGTGCCGAGCGCGCGACCCTCGTGTTCGTTGTCTCGGTGCACCACGAATTCGCGGCACACTACCAACACGTGCAGGGTCGAGTCTTGGTGTGTCTGTGCACTGCTGCACACTGCAACAGAGTTCAACACAGCCGGCTCATCCAACGCCTCCGTGACGTCTGCCACTGATTCTACCGGGGCAGAGAGAAACTCAACTGCACGAAAAGAAGCTTGTTGCCTCGTGATCGTGCCAGACAGCAACAGGAAGTAACTGCGGCGAGGAGTGATAGTTGCAACAACAAAAAAGTTTACAATGAACTGGATTAATCACGATTATCAACATTACTGCTGGCAGCAACAATGAAATGTTTAAGACGATGGCCATTTTGTTTCTAATCAAGTCGACTACAAAGTCCATCACAGAGCTGATATGCGTGCGTCGTCTTCGTCACAAACACTATCAACAGTCACTACTCGGTCTCTGTAGGTCTTGAGGTGCCTTAAAAGACGGTTTTCATTTAGGAATTCTTGGGCAGATACAGTGTAAAATGTTGCTTGTGGCGATCACCATGAAAATAATAATTATAATAACAACAGTGCAGCCATCTGGGCGAAAACTGTGGTCGCCATTGTTATAAATTTGGTTTAGTGATCGGGTGGATATCCCCCATTTCCGATACTCCTGCTTTTTTTTTTTACTGTAGCTCTGTGTGTGCCAGCGCACCTGCTCTTCAGCTGTGGTATTGAAAATACTTCCTTTCCTACCCTACAGGGCACACTCCACAATTGGGATTTTGTACTAAATCACTCTATGATCCCATGTAAGCGTTTTGAGTCCCACCATGCGTCTGGGCCAGCATTTAATGTTAAACTGATAATTGGTCAAAAGAACACAATCCCCACCAATTATTTCTTTGCGGGGATTTCCACCAATGACATCATACGCAATCTTTAAATACACGACCTCCCCTTAGTTGGCGTCACCGTTCAGGCCTATGCTCTCACCCGTGACCCAATCTTTGCGCCAAGTGGAAGCCCCCAAATAGTCCCATTCTTTGATTTTAATCTCTCTGCTTGGAGGTACCCGGCTTGCACCTTGATGGCCACATGCAAGACATGAGGAGAACCAACTTTCAGATACAATAAAAATTTTCAAAAAAAAAAAAAAAAAAAAAAAATCTATTGCGCCAGTCTGTAATACTCTAAGCAAAGTCTTGGCGCATTAATTTTTTCTTCCAGTTGCCAGTGGGACAGTATTGAGCAGGGGCAGTATTGGGACAGTATGAGCAGGGACAGTACTGAGCAGGGATAATATTGAGCAGGGAAAATATGGAGCAGGGGGAATGTCGATCACAGGGAATGTTGGACAGGGGGACAGGGGGAGCATCGAGCACCGACAACTAGGGGGAGTAATGGAGCAGGGGAGTGGTGAATAGGGAGGAAATCGAGCGGGGGATGTGTGTGTGTGTGTGTGTGTGTGTGTGTGTGTGTGTGTGTGTGTGTGTGTGTGTGTGAGGGGGGAGGTAATGAGCAGGGCGAGTATATGGGGGAGTATCGATACGCTCCTTTTGTTTTCTGTCTGAAATGTACAAATGATGATGAAACAATTTGTAACCCGAGGCCACTGCTTTCTTCGAATTTTATCGGCAATATAACCGCTGAACTCAACTGAGGCGTTAATCTTTTGCTGCTGTTGATGAGTAATTTTTTTTGTTTGTTTTTTTTTTTTTTTTTCACGTTCATTCTTCGGTAACAATAAAGTGTATAGTCAATGATTTCCCACCCGTTTTGCCATGCACTTAGATAATAGAAACCGTAGGACCACATGTTATAAGTTTATAACTCGTTTGTAATGATCGTTTCGGACTGATTATGTATTTGTTCGTTCGTTTGTTTGGTCTCCACCTCCATCAGGGTACTTTGTGTCTCTAGCATTATGCTGCTCCCAAATAGTACGGTTTTTTTTTTTTTTTCTTTTTTTAACCGTCCACTCTAAACAAGGGTGCTGCAACATTCCCCCCCCCCCCCCCCCCCCCCCCCCAAAAAAAAAAATGTAACGGGTCACATTTTTCATGCCTTATGCACTAACAACGTAACACTTTTTTTGTTGTTGTTGTTGTTTTTTTTACGTGGACTGAATAGGGAAAGTGTAACAAGGTTACATTTTCAGTGGATAACGCACCCGGAACTTTAACATTGTTCCATTTTTGTGTGGAGACAGCAGTTATACTATGCCACAATTTTCCCCCAACACCTTTCCACATGTCCTCAATCGTGCGCAACAGGGAAGAGGGAGCAACCAATCCGATGCTTCACTTTGCCCTGTCCTGCAGGACTACTGCAGCAGGCTCCGTACATCCTCCATTGCAGCTTGAAGGACAGTCTTCCACAGGCACCTTGCAGACATTAGCTGACATCCGTATCAGACAAGTTTATCGTGTCCCGGTGGTCAAAGTCTGCACGGGGAGGGTCCCCCCCCCCCCCCCCCCCCCCCTCCCCTTTCGTTTCTTCTTGTTCTTCGTCTTCGTCTGCTCCTCCTCCTCCTTCTTCTTTCTCTTCTTCTTCTGTGTTTCGTTTTGTTGTTGTTTTAAATCTGACAGTGCTATCCATCCGTCCATAATGACTTTTTTGTTTGCATGTGTCTTCCCTTACCATGAGACATACAGAGTCCTAAGCATGCATTAATTTTGTTCTCGGCTACGTCTGGGTCAGTTTTCGCTAGGGATCTGCTGACAGACGCCGGTGGACTGCTGAGAACCGTGTCAGGTGGGTGGCGAGGGCTGGCACACCAGACGCCGGGTGGACTGCTGAGACTGCTGGGTGGCGAGACACCGTGTCAGGTGGGTGGCGAGGGCTGGCACACCAGACGGCGTGGAGTGTACACATGCTGGACGTGATCACCAGACCACATTTATTCTGAGTTTGAAATGTGGTGACTGCGTGCAAAACTTATATAACATGAAAACAGGGTTGCTCCTGTGTTCATTTGTAGGATTATGAATAGGGACTGTCTGTATCTGTCTCTGGTGTATAATCTGGCGTTGAACTGCTTAGCGCCTTACTAATGGATCTAGGCGCTTACTCTTACTCTCTCTCTGTATGTGTGCGCGTTTGTGTGTGTCTCCCTCTCTGTATGTGTGCGCGTTTGTGTGTGTGTGCGTGCGCGCGCGCGCACGCGCGTGTGTGTGAGAGAGAGAGAGAGAGAGAGAGAGAGAGAGAGAGAGAGAGAGAGAGAGAGAGAGAGAGAGAGAGCGCCTAGATCCATTAGTATGGCGCTAAGCAAGTTCAAGGCCAAACATGATACACTCAAGGACCGTTACAAACGCTGACCGAACCAAGCCACGACCTGTTAGTCTTTGTAAAACAAGACATACACAGACAAACGAAAGAGTGACTCACGAGAAATATAATACAAATCAAAATAAACTCAGTAAACAAATCATCAGTCAATATACAAATTACGAAACAAGGATTTCCGAAAGATGGGGACTATGCTGGTGGTGGTGATGGGTGGTGGTGGTGGGGGGGGGGGGGGGGGGGGGGGATAACGAGGAAAGACGAGTTGATAAAAAAAGACGTTTAAAAGTAAACGTTCACTCCTTCGCTGACGGGTGTGGAGTTGTTGAGTTCCACGTTGTCAGCCGAGTCATTTGTTCATGCCGCCGGACACGATGTTCGTTTCCCGTGTGAAAACTTCGTTCGTTATTCATTTGTAGAACGTTTGTGGTATTACACCCAGTTGTCCTATTCCACCCATGGCATCGGTCAAAACTCACACCACCACACACACAAAACGTTTTGAGCCCATGCTTGAGAGCCAAAAACTATGAAAGGGAAGTCACTCGAACACACATTACAAAATGCAACACAGTAAAAGGTAACAGTTACAAATAAGACGATGAAAATAAATGTTGAAATATTGAGGTGATTGAACGTCACAAACACTTAGAGTTCCAGTCATAAATAAAGAAATAAAAAAAAACTAGCGGAAAACAAGGAAAAACAAGACGAACGCAGTTAGACAAATCATCAGTCTCCATGACAATGACTTGACAGGAATTTGAAGAGGAGTGTATTGGAGCACAGGGGAGATAACCAGAAGAGACAGGATGGTAAAGAGGACGCTGACAGCTATGGACATCTTTGAGTTGTATGTTGAGGGCAGAACATTTGGGTGTCTAGAGTCGATTTGAGTTCCCTGGATGATAAAGAACTCTTCAGCGGACACGGCTGATTGCGGTTCTGGCAGTCCGTCCATGGCCCTAAGATAAAGCATCACCTAAACTTTCGTGGCTATTCTCAACACAAAAGACCAGCGAACAACAGAAAGGGAAACGGAAGAAAATGATGTAGTTATAAAGAAATAGTATCCAAAATAAATAATGAACAATCAACATAAAAGAACAATAAATAAGCCTATCCTTGAGGATTACACACACACACACACACACACACACACACACACACACACACACACACACACACACACACACACACACACTCACACACACACACACTACGGAAGTTACTTCCATACATATAACAAAAGATAAAACATCTAGGGTGGCAGTTTAACTAAAGGTACATTTCGAAATGTAATGATTGCATGAAAATCCGGGACATACAGATAAAAAAAAAAAAAAAAAGAAAGAAACACCGAGCTGCCAGCTGTACGGTTCAAATACCCAAGTATTGAGCTTTGGCCGGTCCATTTCAACAATGAGGTAAATGATGACACTTTAATTTAATGTCCTCTACATCATTCCGTCTGTCCCTTTTCCTCCCGCCACGCTCCTCCCATCCCCTCCGTTTGAAATTCATGTCTGTCGTTTCTTTGGCGTGTGTGTGTGTGTATGTGTGTGTGAGAGAGAGAGAGAGAGAGAGAGAGAGAGAGAGAGAGAGAGAGAGAGAGAGAGAGAGAGAGAGAAGCCTACGTTTGACCGCGTGTGTGTTTATAACATCAAAGAGTGACTGCTAATACCAGTTTAAGTAACTAGCTGGACTACGACTTAAAGAAAAAAGGTAACTTTAAATGCACGCGCATGTGTGTGTGTGTGTGTGATATTTTCCTAACAGACAAGCAACAAATAAGCAAACTCTCGCCAACAGGATGCCGGAGAGAACATAAACCCCCACTGTCGAGATAATACATCCTGGGATCAAGACTGGTTGGTGATTGCATCATTAGCGTGTCTTTCCTTTCATCTGAAGTGTCGCACACAGAAAATGAAAAAGGCTGGCCTAGCAAGGCGATCGCTGTAGCGAACAGGTGAGTACCCACACGCACGCAAGTGAGGCGAAGGAAAGTGTGTGTGTGTGTGTGTGTGTGTGTGTGGGGGGGGGGGGGGGGGGGGGGGGGATCTGGGAGGGGAGTAGGGGCGGCAGGAGGAGGAGGTAGAGGGGGGGAGGGGTAGAGAGCAGAGACATGCCTGTTTTGCGCGTGCGCGCAAACACACACACACACATATACACACGCGCGCGCGCGTGGAGCTCGCCAGACCAGCGAAGTTGGACAGATCACACTCTCACAGAACGCCTACAGCTTCGCTGAAGTGCAGCTCAGCGTTGAAAACATTGGTACAAAAATCGCCTCCGCCGGGCTGCTTGAGTGACCTTGACCTAAAACAACGCGATGTAAACAGCAGAGGCCTCGTTTGCATATCGGCCTGAAGTCCTCAAGGCCACAGCACCACCGAGCCAATGGAAATGCGTTCTCTGCCTGCATTAATGTTCCAGCCAATCACAACGTGTTTTACACTTTGGAGAAGAAAGGCTGTGACACACCTCTTCTATGGACCAAAACAAGCAAGTTCGCCAGCGCAGGACTGGTGACAGAAGGCGAAGTTCTCTGATGGAATACGGACATTCCTGCAAGTGACAGATAAGTAAATTGTTTCCACGACATACTGTAAGCGTGGTATCATCATGCCAAACAACCGGCATCAGCGCAATCACCGCCAAAGGGATGAAGATGCGCACAATAATAATCAGCAAGCCGCAGCCATACCGGCTGTAAACCCGCGTGAGGTCGCCGTCGGTGTTGGGAATACTATGGGACATCATGTGCGTCAGAATGACAACAACGCTGCGCGACTGCAGAAATGCTGCAACCCTGGGTCCTGTCGGTTTTCGGACGAAATGATAGATCCAGACGACCCGTTTGACGCCCGTGAGGGTTGTATGCAACAACGACAACTGCGGAGAAGGCAACTGGATGCACAAAGATTGCTTCGAGGAGTTCGAATCGTCAGTTCTGGCCTATCTACGCTCGTGTGGACGAGCGCGTAGCTGGAGTGAGAAGCAAAGACTGCAGAACCCTGTGGACCAAGAAAGGATACGACCTGGCGTTTAAAGCCTGTGACTGTAAGTGTAGCCGAGGACATTTGCGAAAAGATCTAGACTACATCCCCCCACCTTTCAACGAAAACAGCAAAAAGCACAAGAAGCACAGGAAGAAGAATGACAAGCCGATGCCTGTGGTGAGCAGCACCACCCACAAGTCCAACAGCCACAGCAACCAGGTGGCACAGCAGAACGGGAATGGCATTTCCACACACAACACCACCACCGCCAACAACAGCCACCCTGTCAACAATGGAGGTGTGCGCACGAGCGGCAGCACTCAGCGGGCAAGAAAGAAAGAAGTCATCGTCCAGCACCCAACCTGACCACCAGAGCAATGATGATAATGGGAACATAGACCAGCAGGCTTGCCTGGACAATCAGACGAATGGCTCTGGGGTCATCCCCCACCAGCACACCCCAAATCAACGGCGACGTCTTCAGTCAGGTGGGGTCAGACGGGGCCAACCCTCAGATGCGCCTTCGTACCAACAGTGTCAGCAGCGTCGGCAGCGCGTTGGCAGCCACAGCAGCAGCAGCATCAGCAGCATTCCCAGCTCGGCAGGCTCTGTCTCCCCATCTCCTCTTCCCCTGTCAATGGAGACATGTTCTTCAAGAGTCGCAAGTCAAGCGATGCGTCCACCGACAACGGCCCAACCTCAGCTGTGGGATTCCGGCAGCGCCTCAATTTATCTGCCTTTGCGTCCCTGCCCCGCAACAAGCAGAACCCCTACCACATCCGGATGGAGGACGCTAGCACCTTGGCCTATGCCTTCACCACATCCTGCACCGTCGGCGCTGCCAAGATCCATCCGCATTCAGACATGGCTGGAGAGATGGGAGGCTGCGATGTTGAGACACGCAACTTTGTTCTGAGTAATCTGCTGAACAAGAAAATGTGCAGCACTCGCTGCGTTCTCTGCAAAGTCCACCTGCCTGTCTTTGATCGCTTCCCCCTGCTGGATGGCACCTTCTTCCTGTCCCCCCAGTCTTACGATGAAGTGGCCATACAGGTGAGTTGGTCTGCATGGCACAGGTCTGTGGATGCTCGTAGCTATTCGTTCAGTAGTTACATGTATGTCTCCCACATAGAAATACAGTACATGTGTGTCCTGCATACAAATACATACATTTATGTCTCCTGCATAGAAATACAATGCATTTATGTGTCTTGCATATACATGCATTTATGTGTCCTGCATAGAAAATACAATGTTACATTGTGTGTTCTGCATAGAAATACAATACATTTATGTGTCCTGTATAGAAATACATTTGTGTCCTGCATAGAAACATACAGAGAAATACGATACATTTATGTGACCTGCATAGAAATAAAGAGAAAATAAATACATTTATGTGACCCACATAGAAATGCAATACATTTGTGTCCTGAATAGAAATGCAATACATTTATGTGTCTTGCATAGAAATACGATACATGTATTTATGTGTCTTGCATAGAAATACAATTTTCAAAATATGTAGAAGATACTTTTTTTTGTTTCTTTAAAAAAAATTTCTTTTTTGCTGAAAGCAAGAGATTATTTTGCTTTGATTTATGTTGCAGAATAGATCAGACAAAACCCCTGGTGAAATGGATTTAATTGGAAATTGGTGGAAAAGTCGAAGTTGGGTAGAAGTTAGAATACAGCCCTAGTGCTAGTAGATTTAGACTGTGAACTGTAATGGGGATCCAGAGTAAAGGAAGAATCCAGAAATTGTTTCACTGTGGTGGAGGTTTGCACTCTCTCAAATGGCCCATAAGTTATCAATGTGTTTTTTGTATAGCTGGTAACTATTTAAATGATTATTGTACATCAAACCAGTAGAGCACTTTAAGACAGTGTAAGCATAACAATTTAATCAAAGAAAATAAAAGGGTGGCCAAGAGATCGTGTTGAGATTTCAAGTCATTTATTTTCTTTAATGTTAGTGCAAATAGTAAAGGTTCATGAAATGAAGGGAAATAAAGTTTTTGGTGTATGTTCTTCTTCAGTGAAGTCCACGTTTAAAACAATAAGGAGGGGAGTGAAGGAATGGAAGTGGTTTGGACTTGTTCATTGAAAAGAAAAACGGCCTATGGATAATTCAGAGATCTGTGACTATGTTTACCATGTGTAAGTGATGTTGCTTATAGCCTTGCCATCCACAAAGGGCCATATCAGGGCTGTCAATACGTCCAAGTCAACTCACAAATTGGTTTAAAAAAAAAAAAGAAAGAAAGAAAGAATTCACAACACATACACTTTCGAAAAACACACCCCAAAATTTTTTCTTCCATAGAATGTTAGATCATATGCAAAATGTTAATCTCCTTCAGAAATTCAAAGATCACAGCAGGTGGGACATCTCTGAACAAGGTTTTCATGAGCGTGTGTGTGTATGTGTGTGTATGTGAGGTTCACCTAGAATGATGTATTCTGTTAGTTCAGTCCAAAGTGTATTTATGTTTAGATTTGCTTCCCTTGTATTTTCTTTTTTTTTTTTTTATGTAAATCTATACTGTCGAGCACTAAGTGACAGTCATTTTGAACTGGAATGATGTATTGGTAGATAAATACGTTTGCCCTTTAAGAGCAGGTAACCGATAGATGGAAAGATGCTCAACAGACAAATCAGAAGGTTTTTATTTCCTGGTGTAGATTATCGTCTTTTACAGAGCTGAACACAGATACAATGTGTCTAAACTTGCTGCTGTAAAGAAAAACAGAATCCATTAAAGAAGTTCTCTAGTACTGATGGGAGCAGTGTCTTTCATGTATTGAGTACAATTTATTTCTGCTTGAGTTCATAAGGGGGGGGGGGGGGGGGGGGGGGGGGGGGGGGGGGGGGGGGGGGGGGGGGGGGGGAAAAGGGAAGGGGGCAAATTTCTTGAAAAGGAGAGGGAACTCTTTCTCAGTTTTGAATTTAAATCATTTAAGTATAAATTTTAGTTTGTATTTCTTTTTCTTTCCAGCATTGTAGTTATGTACCAGAAGAAATAACATAAGTTAATAAGTCTGTCTGCAAACGCTAAAATTGCAGATGCTAGCATATTTCAGCATAATTTTGTTATGGGCAGAAGAAGAGAGGAGAGGGTATAGCTTGTGGTAAAGGTGCATTAAAAAAAAAATAAAAGGAAATGATGCATTCAGTTTCCCGCCTCGTTTTTTTAGTTTGTGGTTTATTGCCCAAATAAAACAGGGAGGTTTGTCTTTATTCTTGCCTCAAGTTTGAATCTTATTGAAGTGAAAAGACACTTTACAAAAAAACCCCAATGATTTAAAAAAAGAAAAAAAGCACATTCCAGGGTATACACCAACACTACCACTACCAGTGGTCACCAGTTGGGAATGCTGCTTGACAGTTTCCATCTCTATAGGACTGTGGTTGAGATGTTCCGAAGTGTCTCAGATAACCTTTAGATCATAACAGTTAACACACTCACTCGAGATTTCTGTGCATCTGTCATTTTAGAGGGTCCAGTGACTATCACAATTGGCTTTACCACGATTGGATTCAGCAGTAAGCTAAATGGCTAAAGATTTATATAGATTATATGGTGTCTGTGTTGTCAACAGACAAAAGCCTTTTCAGGATGTTTTTGTTTGTCCTTCCTGAAGGTGATCTGGGATGGTCGTCTTCAGTTCCTGAATGCTGCCTGCATGGCCTGTCTGGAGGGCCAGAGCAGCGTCAGGTGTGTGGCCTGCAAACAGCCCTGGGACGGACACAACCTGGTTGTCGGCTCCATGTACACCTATGACATCTTCGCCGCCGTGCCCTGCTGTCAGAAACGCCTGACCTGCAAGTGCTGCCGCCGAGCGGTGATCGACATCACCAAAGGCCTTGAGTACTACTCCCAGTACTCGCACATGATCATCTGCCCATACTGCAAGGCGAATGACTACCACTTTATTCGCAGCCTGTCCGAGACCTTCCTGACGTCAGAGGAGAATGGTAGGCCCAGGGCCCCTATATGTCAGTAGAGGTGTAGGAAGACTGTCGATAGCCTCATCACCACTACCTCTTGATTGATGTTCTCTCGCACAGCTACATTCTGTCCAGAATGGGGATACACTGGTGTTACTGGCTCTGCCAGTGTCTGTCCACGGCTCCATGGTCTTACACTCTGCACTTCCCCATGTTTGTAATGGATGCTGATGTGCTTGCTCTCTGTCATGAAAAACTGGTTTCATGTGGACTGTATGGCATGGAGTGTGTGTAAAGGAACTGAGTCTGCATCTTCATAACTGGCTGTTTTGTGTTTCTGTCAGATTTTTTTTTTCAGATTAAGAGTTACCAATACTTTAAGTATCTGCATAGTCCTTTTCTTTTGTATGTGCTTTTTGCTAGTCATGTGAAAAAAAATAAAAAAGAAGTAGTTTTCCATGCAAGTTTTGGGTTTAATTTTTAACGTTCATTATGAACAATGGAGAAAGATGTTTGTATGATTACCATATGTGTAGACCCCCACCCACTCCCACCCCTCTCTTAACCCCACACCCCCTGTCCATTCTACCCCAATCTCCCACTCCCCCCCCCCCCCACCACCACCCACCCACCCACTCCTTACCATCCCAGCCAGTTCCTTGTAAGTAAAGGGCAAATTTGAATGATATTACCTTAAAAGTCTCTCCTCCTTCCTTCCTTCCTTTTTTTTTTTTCGGGGGGGGGGGGGGGGGGGGGGGTCAAATTGATAACCCCTTTCTCCTGCCATTTGAAAAAAAAAAATGTCATGATCATATGGAGGTACACAGAAATTCAAATCCCATTTAAGGAAACACTACACACACTTTATATTTTTTCCAGCATTCTTTTCTTCATACAAGGTGCCAAGATTAGCGCTATCCATAGCATTTTTACTCAGACCTGAATTGATGAAAAAAACATGCTCTGTTTGTTGGTTAATCTAGCTTTGGAAACACACACACACACACACACACACACACACACATGCACACACACACGGATGAAAAACTTTTAAGTGAATTTGACAAAAATGTATAGTACTGAATTATCATTTGTGATTTTTTTTTTTCTTTCTCGTGTATATATCTCCCAAGTTATTCACCTCAATACCTGTTCTTTACTTGAAAGACATTTCTTCCACACTTTGGCTTCTTCTAATCTCAATTCCTCACCATCACTATCCTTTCTCCCCTCCCCTTCTCTACACTATCATTTTGAGCATTTGGTTTATTTATAGACGTTGCCACAATTGGGTTATTTGCTCTTGTTCTTTTGTTGGTAGAATGATTATTTTGTTTGTTTGCTTAATGTTAGTTTTTTTTTTTTTTTTTATATGTAATAGCATGTAATTAGTTGGTGCCATGTTTCAGACTCATCAGAACACACAACGCTTTTTAAGATTGCAGCACTTAGCTATGTGACGTACGAGTTGCAGGTACATGCGGTATACGAGAGCTCATGGCTTGATAATCAAGAGAGGAAGGATTGCAAACAGTCTCATTTTTAAAAGGCAGCTTCTATTGATTGGTTGATGACAACCTTTGTGAATAAATGTCATGCCGCTTGTCTGTTTGAAAAGACCTATTTTTCTCCTCCAGATGTTCTTCTTCCGAGGAAACTGTAAAAAGGAAATTTTTGCATCGTTGTCTTAAATGTTTCAAACATGTACTCTGTAAATAGTGTGTGTGTGTGTGTGTGTGAGTTTCTGTTTTCATTTATTTTTTGTTTTTGTAATATTGCTAGAAGTAATTAGCGTTGGTTTTTAATTTATATTTTCACAATGTAGCAATTTGGAATACAATTTTTATATGAAAACAGGGCACACACACACACACACACACACACACACACACACACACACACACACACACACACACACACACAAAACTGTAAAGTACCAAATTATCTCCTATCTCCCAGTTTTTTTTTAAAATGACTTTTTTTCCTTAATCATTGCACAGTTTAAATTGTGAGCGTTTCTGAAGTAGCTGTTTTTTGTTTGTTTGTTTTTAATACTTTGTTGTACAAAAAAGTGCTTTATCTCCTGTAGTATTTTTTTTTTGCCTTGCTTTCTTACAAGCACAGAGTTGGTTGTTAGTTAAGAGCATTAATTTTGTGATTGCAAGAGTATTTGGCATCTCAGGGGCTTATCAGTCCAACCACAGAACTCCCACTACCCCCATCACAGTCTGTGAAAAGCTTGTCCATAATGGCTGTGGATGACTTGCCCTAAATCTCTCTCTTCACCAACATGGCACTGGCTTTTGAGCTGTGGGGTGTAGGCTGCACACAGACAGTTGGATAGACTTGTCTATATGAACATCTGTACATAGTATATACACACATTCATTCATATGGTTAGATATGCTTTCCTCTAACTTGAACAGACATATGCTTGCAGACATAATTTAGATGTGCACAAGTACATGCATGTGCACACACTCAAGCTTACGCTCATGTGCTTTTGCGCCAGTGCTTGCGCACACACACATGCACACACACACTTAAAATATTTTCCTGAACTGCGTCCAAAATTAAATCCTATTTTATATCAGTTTGTCTAACTTGTGAATGTTACTGATGGGAGATGATGAATGCTGTACATTTTCGTTTTGTGGTTTTTTTTTTTTCCCCTTTTTTTTTTAGCTACTTTTTTTTCCCCAGTGTCGAAGTAAGCAATTTCTGTTTATTCACTGTAAAGCTTGCACTGACTGATATTGTAATGATCAGTCAGCAGCTGTGTTTGGTTCTGTTCTGTTTTCCATTTTTTGCCCCCCCCCCCCCCCCCTTTTTTTTTCAATAAGAATTTCAGGTGGTGTTACGGATGTGGATACCATGTGGTGGGTCTGTTGAAATGTATGTTCAGTCGTATTACTTTCTATCACAGTCACTGGGTCAGTGTAGTGACACTGTTGATCAGGATTCTTAGTGGACTGTCAGAGTGGAAGACAATAAAATACAGCCCCCCACCCCCCACCCCCCTCCAGTGTCTAAACTATTGAAGGCTGGATTTTCCTGTCGCTCCATACATGATTCTTAAGTTCATGGTCGTGTACCAAGCTCACAGATTATTTCTGATCTTACTTGCCAGAAATGAAAATATGTTTGTGTCATTTGAAATTTTTAAAAAGTTGATCAATTGTTTGAGAAAGAAAAGTGTTCTTTTTTTCCACCATTCTCAGCCCCCTCCCCCCCCCCCCCCCCCCCCCCCCCCCACTGGTCTTTTTTCCACTCTTCTCAGCTTCTGCCTCCCAATCCACACCTCCAACCCTCCTTCCCAATTCTAAATTCACCCACCGGAACTGCCAGTACAATCAGCTTTTATCATCACTGTCACCCCATCCAAAAAACCCCCAGCCATCTCCAAAAACCCCCAGCCATCTCCAAAGACCCCAGCCATCTCCAAAGACCCCAGCCATCTCCAAATACCCCCCAGCCATCTCCAATCTACCCCGGCCATCTCCAAATACCCCGGCCATCTCCAAATACCCCCGGCCATCTCCAAATACCCCGGCCATCTCCAAATACCCCGGCCATCTCCAAATACCCCCGGCCATCTCCAAATACCCCCAGCCATCTTTCGGTCTCGTACACTTTGTCCGTCTTGTTTTTTTTGCCTCTGTATCTGAATCTGTCACTTCATTTTTCATTCTTCTCCAAACTGATACTCAGTTGGTTTGGGGGGGGGGGGGGGGGGGGGGGGAGGTGAACTTGGTTTATGGGGTCATGTGTAACTAGTGACTCGACATCACATCTGCTGCATGACATTCAGCAGGCTGTATATTAGAGGCAAGTGTGTATACATACTCTCTGTGTGTGTGTGTGTGTGTGTGTGTGTGTGTGTGTGTGTGTGTGTGTGTGTGTGTGATATAAAAGAGTGTGTGTGATATATGTATGTGTGTGTGTGTGAAGAAAAAAATTCCCCAATAGAACTAAAAATTCTTGCTCTCATTCGCTCTCTCTTTTTCTTTTTTCATTTCATTTCTTACTGTTACTGTCTCTCAGACCACCCCAGCATTGTGAGCCAGTAACTGATTTGGGGATTGAATTGGAACCAAGTCAAAAATACCCGTTTGTGTCTCCATAACAGAACGGAATTGGCAAGGGCTTGTCCTGCTCTGGAACGTTGCCAAACCTCTTGTTTTTGGTTGGTTGGTTGGTTTGTTTTAAATGCTGAATGAAGTTTGTCTGCCACTGAAACTTTTTGCACATTTGCAAGCTCACACTGTGTCTGGAAACCTGCCATTAGGATCTGCTGAGATTGATAAGATGAATTTGTTCTTTGGCTTAGGCTCCGGTGCATATGTTTCTCCTGCTGTGTAGACTGTAAATGTGCAGGGGCTCTTCTTACTCTCCTTTTCTCTCTCTCCCCTCTTTTGCTAGCACCATCTTTTTATCTCTTTCTTTTTTAGTCTCTTTTTTCCTGCAGTATCCAACATTCTGTGTAGCACAGGCATTTCATGATTGCAGTCAGCAGTGCAGACTTTCTGTATGTGATAGTTAAGTTTTTAAGTCAGCAGACACTTAAGTCAATATTTTTTCCCTGGTTTATTGAGACACTGGTCAGTATGGATCATGAAGTATTTTGACAGAAGTGGCAGTTTGAAACTAATGATACTTGGTAGGTAGTCTTTGCTGATCTCAGTGGGGTTGTTGGGGGCTCTTTCAGTCTATATTGTAGCCTTCTGGAAATTCTGTGGCTGTAATGTCTTTTATTCTTTCCCCTTAACTGACTCCCCCCCCACCCCCCTCCAAGTTCCAACTTCTGACATGGCAGTTTTTTTTGTTTTTTAATTTTCAGAGTAACCTGGTAATCAGGTGATGAAAATTGTACACACTGTGCAAGATGGACTGTAGTTGCCCAGCGTGCAGAGTGAACTGGTCCATTTGTCTGTTTGTGGCATTGAACTGTTTTTCATTAGGGAAAGCCTGACATTTTCACCGTTGCCTATTTTTATTTGCCACGAGACATCAATTGTTGAGCTGTTATGTCATTTCCTGGTTTTGTTATGGGTTCTTTTTCAGGAGATGATGACGTGATCAGGATGTGATTTGTGCTTTTCCTGCTGAGTTTGACAGCTGTGTGTGGTCAGCTGGTTGGTAATAATGAAAGCTGAAACTTGTCTGAAGTTCCACAGCTCTGGAGAGGCTGTGTGTGGTCTTCCGGGTTATAAGTAAAAACTTAGAATTGCCCTCAGCAGTGACAACCCTGTGAAAGCCCTGCAGTGTGTGGTTCACCGGACTATAATAATGATGATCATGATAATAATTATAAATAATAATCTGTCTTCTTGCCTTCAAAATGGAGAAGTCCTAAAATATTGCCCTTTTTCCATTTTAAAAAATTTCTGAAGTATTATACAGATATCTTTAGACTCTGCATGAGAGTTTATTAGCTGAAGAGATCTGTGGGTTGTCTCCACCTTTCGTGTCAGCATGTGCATGCTTTGCAAGCCTGACTTGATTCATTGATAATGCATGTGTGGTGACCCACTTGGCGCAAGTCCAAAGGTTTGTTTGCCTGTTATGGCCATTGCTTTTTACCATGATTGCAGCTAGCATTTTGTATGGAGCACACACAACAACACTCTTTTTATTTCTCCCCACCCTTTCGTCCATGCTCTCTCACTCTACTCTCCCTCTTCATGTGTATGTTTCATTCTTCACTGTCTGGTAGGTGGGACTTTCTTTTTAGGGCTGTTAACAGTAGGCTACTTCAGCGTGTTTGAAATGTCAGGGGTGTCTATATTTAAGTGTGCCATTGGGTAACATGAAGGAAGTAAGTGTTTCCAGAAAGGGTTTTATGAGCAAATGAAAAGCAGTGGTTTATGATAGCAAATGTACTTGTCAGGACAAATACTTCTGTTCCATTTATGGTGAATGTCTCTCTCTCTCTCTCTCTCTCTCTCTCTGGCTCCTTCATTAAAACATGTTTTTTATACTGTAGAGTACAATGAGGGCAGTTTACATAAGCAGCAGCATCTGTAAAATGCACCCCTGTGAAATGGTTTTTGATTGGTCTTGCCTGACCATGACTGAGCTCAAATGAGGTGACTGGAATTTATACAAGACCGTTCAGCTCTGTCAAGAACTGCATCTTGTTTTAATAAACAACATTACCATAATTGCATGGATTATGGAAGAAGAATGGAGGGGGAGAGAGAGAGAGAGAGAGAGAGGGGGGGGGGAAAGCGGATCTTGGGGATGGGTAGTGGAGATGAGTGAATGTAGGTTTATTGGTGGCTTAGAAATGTGTTTTGAAAACATTTCTTCCCAGCTGCAATGAGCACAAGCAAGCTGCCTTTCTCTTGTCTGATGGTCTCTTCCACCGAACATGGATAGCACCGGTAGCTCCTTGTCTTTGCCACATGTCACCATGGGGATGTGGGAAGTTTTTAGTGCGACTACCCCCACTTCACCCACCCCCACCCCATCCCATCCCTTCCCCTCTGCATTCTGAAAGTTTGAGTTTGAAGTTTTCCTCCTAACTGTTGCTGTCTTTGAGTCCGTCTCCCCCCCCCCCCCCCCCCCCCCCCCCTCTTTCTTTCTTTCTTTACATTTGATCACAACAACACACAAAAAAAAAAAACACCAGTTGTTTCTCCCTCTTTCTTTCTTTCTTTACACTTGATGACAACCAAAAAAAAAAAAACAACCTGTTGTTTCTCCCTCTTTCTTTCTCTCTTTACACTTGATGACAACAAAAAAAAAAACACCAGTTGTTTCTCCCTCTTCTGTCTTTACACTTGATCACAACAAACAAAACACCAGTTGTTTCTCCCTCTTCTGTCTTTACACTTGATTACAACAACAAAACACCAGTTGTTTCTCTGCCAAAAGTGTCTTTACAACAAACAACAAACACTGCCAAATTTTCGTCTTTAATGGACTTCTTCAGGACTGTCTAAAGCAATGGCACACAAGCCTATATATAAGGTACGAAAAGCAAAAGTAAAAACAATTCACTCTGTAATATTTACATTGACCAGTTGTCATCCCTGAGAACTTTCCCCCACTTGCTGCTAGTAAACCAGTATCCAAATGATTTATGAACTTGCACTCACCTAATTTACCCCCCCCCCCCCCCCACACACACACACACACACACACACACACACACACACACACACACACACACACACACACGGTAAGCCCCTACCTAGTCCCATACATACATATTGAAACCCATGCATACATGCTTATATGCACATGATCCAACTAAGCACTCTCTCTCTCTCTCTCTCTCTCTCTCTCTCTCTCTCAGTCACACACACACACACACACACACACATACACACACACACACACACAAGTAGAAAAGCCTGCTTTCTTTCTTTCTTTACATTATCTGCTGTTGTTTCCTGTTCTTGTGGACCCATCTCCCACCTTTGTTTTGGAAACTGTTAAGCATTTTATTTTCTGTTATAATGAAATGCCAGCTTGTTTGTGGAAATCTGGTGACCAGGTAGTGAAAATGGTGCACACTGTATCCATGATGGACACTGTCCACTCTGCAGTATATTTGCTCTCTGTGAGGCGTTGCAGAGTGTGGGTTAAGTTTGGTTTTGCTTTGTTGTGTTGAGGATAGCATCAGGTGTTATCATTCATTTTGCTTTTTTTTTTTTTTTTTTTAAAAGCTGGGATTCAGAAATCAAGGGCAATGCCTGGTGTTGTCAGAACAGCACAGTTTTATATGCCTGTATGGATGTCAGTAGTTCAGCGACCATGCCATGAATTATTTTTGTTTGTTTGTGTCTTTCTCAGCTAATACTTTTTGATGGTCTGACCTGTTCAGGCCTTGATGGTTTGTTTTTTTTAATCCATGGGACTGCAGTCATTTTCTTCATGTCATTTTCTGTTGTTTGGTCTCTGTGACCGTGGCCTGGTTTGGTAGAATTACCTTACACTCGAGCAGCAACATACAGCCCAGCCAACTGCAAGGGGGTATATCAGGGCTGTCACCACGTTAAAAACATGACTTTAAAAAGGGAGGGGAAAAAAAAAAGATACAAAACATAAATCAGTGAGTACTTTAGCAACAGCAAAGCCTTAGGTGTTACATTTGTTCATCATCATACTTGTAATCATCGCATTTTATGTTAAAAAAAAACAAAAGAAATACTACTACGAGTATAGGTGTGACTTGTCAAGGGAGGCAACCCTTGACATGTATATTTGTTGAAAAATGGGGCAGTTTTGTAGTTGTTCTGTTCATACTTTGTTGAAAAATCATCGTTTTTGTCGTAACTGTTCATAAACTTTCCCCCTATGATATTGCATTGTTGGCTGTTGCAGTCTTGTTATGTTCCATCTTGCTGTTTTTTTATTGTTGGGACTTTGTTGATCAAGTTTGTTTTTGCTGTTGTTTTGTGATTCACTTCTCTAGATGCAGAAAGAAAATGTACATAGCTGTAGTGAATACTTAATTGAGCAATGACGTAGACCTGTTGTAATAGTCTCCCCACCCCACCCCATCTCTGTTTTGCCACTCTTTCCTGTTATTATTTGTTATTCGTTCATTTGTTTAAGTTACTGTTCACCTTGAATCAGTCTCTTTTCCATTTTCTTCTTCAGTGGTTACTTTTGTCACTATTATTTTGATTTTAATTGCCTGTTGCATATTTAATTAGCTTACATTTTTGCTTACACTTGCTTGACTGTATTCACATTTTCTTGATGACGAACTGTTCTAACCCATATTTGCCTGTCCTTTATTTTTTTTTTTTTGTAAGCTGTGTTAAAGTTTACACACGCAAGTTATTAGATTTCTTGTGGGGATACAAGTCGACTGATCGAAATGGCGTTTCTACTACTGGATGATGATTATGACGGCGGTTCATGAAGATGGTCATTGGAGCTTTGTCACTGATTAACTTGGTGCTGTCGTGACCTTCACTATTGATTCATGTCTGGACCATACACTGTATGAACTGGTTCAGACGTGGCTTCTGTCATGCTTCTTTTGGACCATTACTATCATGGCTGTAATGTCAGGTGTAAATAAACTTTGATCTGTTCAAAGAAGTGGTGGCTGATTTGTGTGACAGCATGCTCCAGCGCTCTGTGGCTGCAAGTCTCAGATGCACCTGTGCCAGACCCTTTCCCCTGCTTCTTCCACTTTCTGTTCCCACTCCTCACCCATACCCCCTCTCTCTCATTTGCCTGTCTGTGCCTCTCGCGTGTGGTTTCAGTCTCCATTTCTCTGCGTTTTTTTTTTTTTTTTTTCATCTGTTTCTTGTTTCATTGATAGATACAGGTATGTTGTTTTTGTCTTTGGCCACAAGACGCAGGTACACTACTCAAGGTAACACAAAGACCACTGTACTTTCTTTGATTCAAAAAAAAAAAAAAAAAAAAAAGTAATGACTGACGTAAACCAAGCTACATCATCATTACTTAGCTATTTTCACCTGTAGTTTCCACATGCGCATAATTACGCGTTTTCTATAGATCACATGAGCTGATATTTACTGGGCTGCCAAACGAGGAATAGATTACAAAACAACACACTTCAACCTATTGGTTCTTAGTCTGACAGGACAAATAACATTAAAAAGACTGTGGCAAAGGACGAAGAGTGCTTCAGTCTGGGTGTGCACACTTTTAGAGCTGCTTTGACAAACACTCAACAGACAATGATTGGAAACGAATGTAAGTGGTTTCTAAATGGCTTTGAGCAGTATAATTGCAGAGGAGTGTGGGAAAGGGGGGGGGGGGGGGGGGGGGGGGGACGCGGTGGAGAAGAAAGTCCATGGACGCCTGACTGCACATCAGTCTGTTACAATCGTCGCAGACGACAGTGAGTCAGAGCGGCGGGGTCGATACTGTCAGCACGAGACGCAAACGTCTGCATCACGCTGGCGTGCTGCATAAGGGGACAGGTGTGTGTGATTGGTGGTTGAAGGTATGGAAAGAAAAAAAAAAGTAGAGGGGGGAAGGGTGATGGACACAGAGGGGGTGGGGTGGAGGGTGGTCTGAAGGCACGTGACAATCGGCAGCGTTCAAGGTCGACTTGCTGCTCAATAATCTGCTGTTTTGTCCCAAAGCCGTCAATGCTTCACCATGACATGAAAAGTGATGCTTCACCATGACATGAAAAGTCTTTCAATGAAAAGAAATGGGAGTTCCGGAGGTGCGAGAATGGAGACCGTGAGTAAAGTACGCGTACGTCAGAGGGAGACAGCAAGAAGACAGGGGCGTACATCAGAGGGAGACGGCAAGAAGGCAGGGGCGTACATCAGAGGGAGACGGCAAGAAGGCAGGGGGGCGTACATCAGAGGGAGACGGCAAGAAGGGCAGGGGCGCAGGGACGTACATCAGAGGGAGACGGCAAGAAGGCAGGGGCGTACATCAGAGGGAGACGGCAAGAAGGCAGGGGCGTACATCAGAGGGAGACGGCAAGAAGACAGGGGCGTACATCAGAGGGAGACGGAGACGGCAAGAAGGCAGGAGGCAGGGGCGTACATCAGAGGGAGACGGCAAGAAGGCAGGGGCGTACATCAGAGGGAGACGGCAAGAAGGCAGGGGCGTACATCAGAGGGAGACGGCAAGAAGGCAGAAGGCAGGGGCGTACATCAGAGGGAGACGGCAAGAAGGCAGGAGGCAGGGCGTACATCAGAGGGGGACGGCAAGAAGGCAGGGGCGTACATCAGAGGGAGACGGCAAGAAGGCAGGGGCGTACATCAGAGGGAGACGGCAAGAAGAAGAAGGCAGGGGCGTACATCAGAGGGAGACGGCAAGAAGGCAGGGGCGTACATCAGAGGTAGACGGCAAGAAGACAGGGGCGTACATCAGAGGTAGACGGCAAGAAGGCAGGGGCGGGTCGAGAACTTGTTAGTGGCGGGGGGGGGGGGGGGGGGGGGGGGGGGGAGTAGGGGCTTCAAAGGTCGAGGTAACCTACCAGCAGATTTTGTGACAGCAGGAAGAGGGAGATGGATCAGGTGCAGGTTGGGAGGGGGGGGGGGGGGGGGGGGGGGGGGGATGACAAAGCGCCGATTTTGTAAAAGCTAAGGGGAGGGGAGGGGGGGGGGGGGATGTTGATGCAAATTTCGTGAAAACGGGAAGGGCTTGCGGTCACCTTAGTCAATAACGTGCATTGCAGTCCTCTCCTGGAAGAATTATCTACCACGCATTTGTAATATTTTCCTTGTGTGTGTGTGTGTGTGTGTGTGTGTGTGTGTGTGTGTGTTGGGGGGGGGGGGGGGGGGGGGTCAGGAAACCTAAAACCCACGCCTGGAAAGGTGTGGAGCTGGGAGGGGTCCGAACTTAATCCCGATCCTCTCACCCTAGCTCCATTCTGAATAGGAAGAAAAAAAAAACCTGAAAAGACAATTTGCAGTTGATACCTTCTGCCCTCCCCTACTCCTTTCTAACGACTTTATTTGTGTTTTTAGATCTAAAATGGAAATGCCCGCTTTCATTCCTCATCCCCCCCCCCCCCCCCCCCCTCTCCATCCACAGTCACGGACACACACCAGCCTACCACTTTCAACTTAGTCCCAAAGGGTGCTCTCCCCCTGGTGATGTGGCGCGCTCCGTTCTCTTTGTCGGCAACGCCAACGAACAGTCATGCAGGGCGATCATCAACGCACCATAGTGCAGAATCAAATTTCCTTCACAGCCAGTCGTCCCTCTTTTCTCTCTGTCTGTCTGGGCCTGATCGCTGCATGGATATGAGCAAAAGTTGTGCGTCACTCACGTGCTTGCGCGCGCGCGCGTGTGTGTGTGTGAGTGCGCGCGAGCGTCAGTGTCTGTGTGTGCGTGCGTCTGTGCATGTGTGTGTGCGTTCGTTGGGTGTGTGTGCGTGCGTGCGTGTGCGTGTGTGTGTGTGTGTGTGTGTGTGTATGCAAGCGCGCTCGCGTGACTAGTTTTGGACAAAAAGAGAAAGTAATAAATAGGCTTAAGGTACGGACGGCGAGAGAGAGAGAGAGAGAGAGAGATGTTCTTAGATTCAACAAATTTCCACTAAAAATGACTAGTTGAATTTAGAACATTCTTGTGAATCTGTTTGTATGATACTGACTGTATGCCGGCTTTGGCAACTGAGTGTGTTGTATGGGCAACCGTTTGAAACAATGATGAACAAAGATTTGTAAGAGTATGCCAGTGTGCTGACTTGCAAGAAAATGTCGCGAATGTGAGTGTGTGTGTGTGCGCGCGCGCGCGTGTGTGTTTGTATGATGCACGGCCATGAGTTCATATGTGCGTGTGTGTGTGTGTGTGTGTGTGTGTGTGCACGCGCGCGAGTAGTACTGACAAAAAGAGAGAAAAATTACAAGGTAGGCCTAAGGTATGGAGGACGAGAGAGAGAGAGAGAGAGAGAGAGAGAGAGAGAGAGAGAGAGAGAGAGAGAGAGAGAGAGAATGTTTATTCCCAGAGTAACAGGTAAGGAAGAAGATACCTTTTTCATCTGGCCCTTGTCCTTCAGGCACCAAGGATGATAATAACACATTGACATACCGACAGATGAGTGAGTGAGAGAGATTGATTGATTGATGTTTAATACACAAGGATGGAGATTTTAGGCCAAAGCCTAGTCTTACAATCTGTCCTTGTCGTGCATACATTATTTCTGCACATATCATTCATACTGACAATTCAACATAGCAACATGGTAATCTAATTCTACAATGATAAGCAAACTATTCATAAAAGCACTAATGAGATGGGGGATGGTAAAACAGAAGGAAACTTACAAACAAACAAAAACTACAGAGAGAGAGAGAGAGGCCAGAGGAGGGTAGGGAAGAAGAGAGAATGGTAGGTAGGGGGAGGAGAAAAGGTACGGTAGACAGAGTGGGAGTGGGGATGAGCGATTTTAACGGAATAGGTTTTATGTTTAGACGATTTATTCAAAGTATGGTTCACAGAAGACTTTGCAAATGGGCGCTAATCATTGTAAATCGAATAATTTAATTACTGAGACATAAAATCTTATGCAAATATTCCTTGAAAAGTTTTAAAGTATTCATGTTTCGTAGATTCGGTGGAAGTGAGTTCCAGACATATGGTCCAGAGTAAGCTAGGCTTGTGGATCAATACGTGGGTAGGGAAAGAAGGAATTTCGTCGAGCCAGAAGAGCTGTTTGATCTTGTAAAAAGGCCATGTTTATAACATGGCCATAGTATCTGTCAAGAGAGAGAGAGAGAGAGAGAGAGAGAGAGAGAGAGAGAGAGGGTGGGGGGTGGGGGGGGGGGTGAGAGAGCCAGGTTGGAATCCAGTCAGTGGGGGAGTTACGCGTTTCACATCTACTTCACAACTGTAGGGTTTGGTTTGCATTTTGTCAGCATGCTGGAGCTTACACTTTCTTTTGTCGCTTCTTTTCCTTTTTAGTTTCTTATCTCTACCCCCTTCCCCCCCCCCCCCCTCCATTAAAAAACTCTTTTTTCTTTGTTTTTGCCCAAAATACTCGCACGTGCACACACATACACACGAACTCGCGCGCATGAACACATGCACTCACAAATATACGTATTGTGTGTAAGCACATTTACAAGGCCTACTCTTCCAAACCTCCGCTCATCATCGTTTCAAATGGTAGTCCATACAACACATTCAGTCGTCAAAGCCAGCAACAATAAGTATTACACAAACACATTCACCAGTATGTTCCATATTCAACATTGGCGCTATTGTCAAACAAAAACTAACAAACTACTACTTCCTCCCTGAAGTGCTCCCTGTTACACAGTTCTGCCAGCTTTCTGTGAGCGACTCATTAGATCTCCGTTAGAAGCAGCAGCTATGAAACTCACTGGCCAAATGCGTTTACGACCTGGTGTATCTGCTACAGCCTATTACTGTCCACACTTTCACAATAATTCATGGCAGCACGTTTAATTAATTGTTCCGGACTTATTAATCACCGACTGGCCGAACGGACGGACGACCATGTGTCACCCGGCTTCGGCTTTGTTTCACGCCTGACGTATGGCGTCTGCAAGGTCAAGGTCACGTGATCACGGTCAACTTGACCTAGGCTGGGCCTAACATCGACTGTCTGTCGCGCCGCTTCCAGGCTAGACGTGTACTGAATCATCGAGTGACGCAAGTTATTACCGGGCAAAATTGAAGAGTTCATGACGCCAATTACGCCAGCTTTTCCAGTTATCAGTTGTATTCCAGCCCAGCTGACCTCGCTGCGCCCTTTTAAGCTGTCATCTCGTTGGAGGAAGAAAGTATGGTAACAGTGTTAGTGTTAGCAGCAGATGCCATGTTTTATGTACAGGCCACATCGCTTGTTTATCTCCTTCGATCTGGACGAAAAAAAGAAAAAAGAAAAAAAAAAAATCTCTGGTATTGTAGAGGCACGGAAAGTACCCCCTATACCCACAGATCAGCTTTTGCCCACACTGAACAGCATAACTCGTGCGCTAGTTCAGACGTATAAAAGAACAGATGGCCTGTTGCATTCGGATGAGAAAAAAATGAACGGAAAGTGGGGGAAGGGGGGGGGGGGGGGGGGGGGGGGGGGGGGGGGGGGGGGACTTGTAGAACAAATAACTGTTGTAAAGGGAAGAAAAGCAGTGGACGATAGCAGACTGAGAAAAAGAAAACACTGACAGCCCAGAGAGAGCAGTTTCCGTTGTCCAAACCACCACACCAAATCATTTACCACCCGGGGAAGAAGAGTATTTGCCTACGCATTTTTTTTTTTTTTGGTCTCGCAGCATGACATGAAAACGTAAAACTGTAGTCAATATGTATATTTTCACTAAGACAGTATCCTCCAGTTATTGAGGGAATAAGTGACTCGACAGTGGTCAGTCTGTAAGCATCCACATTATCCACGTTCAGTAGAAAAACGTATGCAAAATAGAGCATGGGTCAGCGTTTTGCACATAGCGCCAAAATGATGGTGGATTCATCTCGGGAACATATTTCGTCTTTTCACCAAGGTTCATTCAAGTAGGTGGGGTACCTTTGTGTGTCATTTTTCTGCTAACATACTAACAAGCAAACGGATGTGGGTGGAAGACAGGCAGAGGTATTACATCCAATAATATATGGGGAGTAAAAAGGTCATTATGGAGAGAATTCCAAACAGAATTTTCATGTGTAAGGAACTAAAAGATTGTTAACATTTTTGCCCCTGGTTTTCTGTTTATTTAGATTCATTTGGCTAAGGAATTAAAAAAAAAAAATGCTGGTTCAGTTGACTACCCTCTTAAAAACAAACACTTTGTAGTTGAACGAAACTGACATAGGGCTAGTGTTTGAGAGTCATTGCTGCATCTGTACTTGTGTGATGTGTGTGCAACATTTCACTGTTTAATCATTAAGGAAACTCCTACTTTATGCTTATCATTGCAGTTTCACTATTCGGTAATTTCACTGTTCGTATATTTCACTTGATATATCTCCATAGTCAAAAAAGAAGACATGCAGCCAAGTCTTTATCATCTTTTGGTGGAATGTAGAAATTTACATATATTCAAATGTAACTCTATTGCAAAGACATAGCTGGGCATCATCTTCACCGATTCTATTTACGGTGTGGACATTCCCTGTCCAGTTTATGTTGGACAATTGGTTATAGCCATTTTTGCATGAGATCATTTTGAATTTGATAGGATAACAACATTTTACTATGATTCCCTGGAAGAAATTATATAGCACGAGTTTCTGTACCTTATATGGCTTTGGACCTGAAACCAGTACTTCAGCTTTTAGTCTGAAAATCAAAAGGGAAACATGATCACAGCGCAAGTTTGTCTGTCCATGCTGCGTGACAGCCAGCTGATAGTTGGCCCAGAGAACAAAGGCCCACCGTGTGACAGTTTTCTCTGTGTGTGCGTGTGTGTGTGTATGCATGAGAAGGTGAAACAGAGAGAGAGAAAACCATATTTATACTTACTCTCGAAAACACACTATATCATAAACACATACATGTGCACAAGCACATTCGCACAAGAAGACTTTGAGACTTTTTTTTAAAATCACTCTGAAACCTTCCCTCACAAGCATGCACAGGAGTATATAAATTATTTCTCTTTCTCAGTTTGGAGAAGGGGTGACCATGAGAGGAGGATTTCTTGTGCTCATATTAGTTGGTTGACTACACACACACACACACTAACATACACACATTTAAACACACATGCATGCATGCAGTGATGTACACCTGCACATGCACAATTAGTACTCACACACACACAAACACATGGTCATGTGCATGCACACACACACTCACACCTGCAGTTGCGCACCCCTGACAGACACACAGAGGATTTGTTGCATGCTTATACACATGCATGACATACACATACATATTTGCACTAAACACAAAACTTGTGCTTACATGTTGATTGTTCACACACACACACATATATCATGCTAACGACTGTTGCAAGTAAACTGTCATGCAGTTGGCTGTTGCACAGTAGGCCGATGCACAGTGATGCAGACACTGATGTTTCTGTTTGGTCTTCAAGAGTGTTTAGTAACTTTGGTGTGTAATTTTGGTTTCAGTGCATGACTGCCAAGTCTGTTAACACAGTGGAAGCGTTGGTTATACCAGTGCGTGGTGGCTCATTCTGCAGCTCAAAATTGTACAGGTCATTTTGATGGAAAGCAGCACACCTTGTGTCTAGTTTAAGATCAGATTAATCATTTCAATGCACAGAGGCATATTCTTTGTCCAGCTTCAAATCGGAAGGGGTCGTTTAATGCATGGCCAGACATTCTTGTCCATTTTGAAATTGTATTGGTTGCTTTAATGTAAGGCTGCACATTCTTCGTTGCAACACAACATTTTCTGTCCATTTCAATGCAGGACTGCTGATTCTTTGACCGCAGTAAAGATAGACGGTTGATCGTTTTACTGCATGATGGCAGTAAAGATAGACGGTTGACGGTTGATTGTTATACTGCATGACAGCAGTAAAGATAGACGGTTGATTGTTATACTGCATGATGGCAGTAAAGATAGACGGTTGATTGTTATACTGACTGCATGATAGCAGTAAAGATAGATGGTTGATTGATTTGCTGCATGATGGCAGTAAAGATAGACAAAGATAGACAGTTGATTGTTTCAGTGCATGGCTGAATCATCTTTGTTTAGTTTAAATGGATTCATTATTTCAATGCACAGCATACATTCTTTGTCCAGTATAAAATTAAGTCGTTTGTTTTAATGCATGACTGTACATTCTTTAACCAGTGTGAAATTGAACTGGTCATTTCAAGGCATGACAGCACGTTACTTGCCCAGTTCAAAACTGACTGGACATTTCAATGCATGATTGAACAATTTCTGCCCAGTTTGAAACTGGACTGGTTATATTAGTGCATGACTGCACATTCTCTGTCCATGTAAAATTGGTTATTTTAAGATATGATTGTGGCTTCTTTCTCCAAATCAAAGTTAGACAATCGATTACTTTGATGCATAGCTGTTCATAAACATGTAGACAATTTTAAGATATGGTTGTAATTTTTTTCTCCAAATCAAAGTTAGACAGTCAATTACTTTGATGCATAGCTGTTCATAAATATGTAGACACAATGAACCATAAATTTGAAAATTGACAATTTCAGCCATTATTGATGATGGTTGTTTAATGTAATTGGATAAATCCAGTGTTTGTCAGCATGAAGCCAACAACTTTATATCATGTCAGTACTGATTTCAGCTGACTTTCAAATATATGCTTCTAAGTGATTGTGTCTATTAGCAAAGATTTCCTTCTGTGCAGCAAATAAAAGAACCCTATTTTGAAAACAGGTGACAGAAATTTATAACATGTTATGTACAGTCAAATGTAGAATTGTTTTTGGATCACTGGATTTATATGTGAAACACAACATCAGACCACATAAATTCTTTCCTAGGAGAGAGACACAGAGATGTATGAACTTGTGCCTGGAATATGTTCATAAGCTGAACTTATTATTGGAATAGTGTATATAACAGCACCAGTACTCTGTTAACCACAACTGTAGAATCCATCGTATTAAAGAAAAAAAAAAATCAAACACCATTAGATGCAGCAGACAAGTTTTGATGCATCAGATGTGGCCAAGGTCAGGGAATGGAATACTGGATATGCTCAGAAAGAAAGGAGTTGTCAAACTGCCCTGGTTGACAGTACCAGGTTAAATCTCCCTTTTATGTCTGTTCAAACGCAGAGAAAATGTGCAGTGTGAAAGACCAGCATCTGGTGGGTGTTGAAAAATAAATATCAGCATGCACCTTGCCCACAGAAAAGAGAAAGCTCCACTTTAACAATGGCGCCAGAGAGTCACACATATATGCGCCCTCACACATACACCAACCCATATCCCCACTCCCCTTTACCTGGCCCAGTGCTCTCTATCCACCATCACTATTCTTCTTTCATACTCATCATTTTGATGGACTTCTTCTTCTTCTGCGTACGCAGGCTGATACTCCTGTGGACACTCCCTATATGGACAGGCAAGTGTTAATCCCATCTACCCAACAAAGGGAGTGGAGTTTTGTGTGCATGGCCGTTTTTTTAGAATCCTGCCATTAAGGCAGCCATACTCCATCTTCGGGGAAGGTGCATGCTATGTGTAACGTGTCATCCATACCAACGACCAAACTGGCCTCTTCTGAAAGTTGGTGTGATGGGAATTTACATGTGGGCAAGATTTTATGCGCGAGTTCACACACGGAACCACAGTTTACAGTCTCATTCGAAGGACTGTATGGAAAATGGAGTCAGAACTAATGTTGACTCTGAGGGAAAAAATCTCCCCTGTACTGAAACGGCCTGGCTGAGATTTGAACCCGCAACCCTGGATTAAGAGTCTGGCAATCTACCAACTGATCTATTCCGGCCCCATTTGACGGATATCATACAGCCTTTATTATCCTTCTTCCCCCACCTCCCGCCTCATCATCCAATTCTTGCTGTGGTGCCTGTCTGTTCCATGGTGTCTGGGACAACTTGAAGTCAGTCGTGACAGTTGGTCTTTTCTGAAGTGCTGCTGCATCCACACCAGAGGAAACGTAGCATCCTGTAGTGCACATAGAAGCGGTGTTGGTAGCATGGGGGGAAATACAAGCTGTGTTGTTAGGATGGGGGGGAAATAGAAGCTGTGTTGTTAGGATGGGGGGAAATAGAAGCTGTGTTGTTGGGATTGAAAATAGAAGCTGTGGTGTTAGGATTGGAAATAGAAGCTGTGGTGTTAGGATGGGAAATAGAAGCTGTGTTGTTAGGATGGGAAATAGAAGCTGTGTTGTTAGGATGGAAAATAGAAGCTGTGTTGTTAGGATAGGAAATAGAAGCTGTGTTGTTAGGATGGGAAATAGAAGCTGTGTTGATAGGATGAGAAATAGAAGCTGTTTTGTTAGGATGTGAAATAGAAGCTGTGTTGTTAGGATGGAAGTAGAAAGTTGTGTTGTTAGGATGGGAAAATAGAAGCTGTGTTGTTAGGATGGGAAGTAGAAGTTGTGTTGTTAGGATGGGAAATAGAAGCTGTGGTGTTAGGATGGGGGGAAATAGAAGCTGTGTTGTTGGGACTGGAAAATAGAAGCTGTATTGTTAGGATGGGAAATAGAAGCTGTGTTGTTAGGATGAGAAATAGAAGCTGTGTGTTAGGATGGATAATAGAAGCTGTGTTGTTAGGATGGGAAATAGCTGTGTTGTTAGGATGGCAAATAGAAGCTGTGTTTTAAGGATGGGAAATAGAAGCTGTGTTGTTAGGATGGGAAGTAGAAGCTGTGTTTGTTAGGATTGGAAATAGAAGCAGAAGCTAAGTTGTTAGGATGGGAAATAGAAGCTGTGTTTTGGGGATTGGAATAGAAGCAGAAGCTGTGTGTGTTAGGATGGGAAATAGCAGCTGTGTTGTTAGGATGGGAAATAGAAGCAGAAGCTGTGTGTCAGGATGGGAAATAGAAGCAGAAGCTGTGTTGTTAGGATGGGAAATAGAAGCAGAAGCTGTGTTGTTAGGATGGGAAATAGAAGCAGAAGCTGTGTTTTAGGATGGGAAATAGAAGCAGATGCCGTGTTGTTAGGATGGGAAATAGAAGCCGTGTTGTTAGGATGGGAAATAGAAGCTGTGTGTTGTTAGGATGGGAAATAGAAGCAGAAGCTGGTGTTGTCAGGATGGGAAATAGAAGCTGTGTTGTTAGGATGGGAAATAGAAGCAGAAGCTGTGTTGTTAGGATGGGAAATAGAAGCTGTGTTGTCAGGATGGGAAATAGAAGCAGAAGCTGTGTTGTTAGGATGGGAAATAGAAGCAGAAGCTGTGTTGTTAGGATGGGAAATAGAAGCAGAAGCTGTGTTGTTAGGATGGGAAATAGAAGCAGATGCCGTGTTGTTAGGATGGGAAATAGAAGCTGTGTTGTTAGGATGGGAAATAGAAGCTGTGTTGTTAGGATGGGAAATAGAAGCAGAAGCTGTGTTGTCAGGATGGGAAATAGAAGCTGTGTTGTTAGGATGGGAAATAGAAGCAGAAGCTGTGTTGTTAGGATGGGAAATAGAAGCTGTGTTGTTAGGATGGGAAATAGAAGCAGAAGCTGTGTTGTTAGGATGGGAAATAGAAGCAGAAGAAGCTGTGTTGTTAGGATGGGAAATAGAAGCAGAAGCTGTGTGTTGTTAGGATGGGAAAATAGAAGCAGATGCCGTGTTGTTAGGATGGGAAATAGAAGCTGTTTGTTGTTAGAATGGAAATAGAAGCTGTGTTGTTAGGATGGGAAATAGAAGCAGAAGCTGTGTTGTCAGGATGGGAAATAGAAGCTGTGTTGTTAGGATGGGAAATAGAAGCAGAAGCTGTGTTGTCAGGATGGGAAATAGAAGCTGTGTTGTTAGGATGGGAAATAGAAGCAGAAGCTGTGTTGTTAGGATGGGAAATAGAAGCTGTGTTGTTAGGATGGGAAATAGAAGCAGAAGCTGTGTTGTTAGGATGGGAAATAGAAGCTGTGTTGTTAGGATGGGAAATAGAAGCCGTGTTATTAGGATTGGAAATAGCAGCAGAAGCTGTGTTGTTAGGATGGGAAATAGAAGCTGTGTTGTTAGGATTGGAACTAGAAGCAGATGCCATGTTGTTAGGATGGGAAATAGAAGCTGTGTTGTTAGGATGGAAAATAAAGCTGTATTGTTAGGATGGGAAATAGAAGCTGTGTTGTTAGGATCTGCTTCCATTCACAATCTCTCTGCAGTGTGTCCAAAATGTGACCCCCTCCCATAATTTTTTTTCTTTTATTTAAAATAATTCAAATTATTTTTTTTTTTTTTCTACTTTCTGCTCGAGTCCTGTAAAAAAACTGTAAATAAAAAGATCAAACCTTTTGCTACTGGCTTACTCTCCAAGAGCTCTCATGCATGCGCTTGTAACATGTGTGTGTGTGTGTATGCGTGGGATGAGCATGTCTGTGTGTGTGTTCATTTGTGTGTGTGTGCATAAGAAAGAGAGAAGTCGCATGAAAGAAAAAACTGAGAGAAGGTGTGTGTGTGTGTGTGTGTGTGTGTGTGTGTGTGTGCATGCGATAAACCGACATACCACATAAAAAATAGAAGATTATGAACATATTGTGTTTATGTATGTTGTACGTATGTATATGTGTCAGTTATAACTGATGAAATTGCAGTAATGTTCTTTCCAAGGGAAATGATTGTGTTCAGGAAAAAAAAAGAGAAGCCACATCAAGTGTGTGTGTGTGTGTGTGTGTGTGTGTGTGTGTGTGTATGAAGAAGCCACATCAACGATAATGTGCGTGTGTGTGTGTGTGTGTGAAAGAAGCCACATTAACAATCTCTTCGGTTTTATATGCAAGAGAAAACATCCAGTAAGGGAGGTGACTTCTGCTCTCATAGTGAAACAATTCACAACTTCAAATTAATGCTACTTTCGGCACCAATTCACCTTGCACATATGCAGAGATGAGACCCAGAACACAAGGATGCTTCCCTAATTTGATCTCTCTGCTTCATGGCCAGGCCAACTGCTGGTGCAAGCAGCATTAGTTCAGAAGTGAAGGCGTGTTCCTTTCTTTTTAATGCTGGTGCAAGCAGCATTAGTTCAGAAGTGAAGGCGTGTTCCTTTCTTTTTAATGCTGGTGCAAGCAGCATAGTTTAGAAGTGAATGCGTGGAATGCGTGTTCCTTTCTTTTTAATGCTGATGCAAGCAGCATTAGTTCAGAAGTGAATGCGTGTTCCTTTCTTTTTAATGCTGATGCAAGCAGCTTTAGTTCAGAAGTGAAGGCATGTTCCTTTCGTTTTAATGCTGGTGCAAGCTGCATTAGTTCAGAAGTGAATGCATGTTCCTTTCTTTTTAATCATGGGAATAGGGGTTTAATTTCCTTACTTTGATGTTCATTGCTTCTGTTTGCCTACCTCAGTTTTGTTTATGTCCCTTCAGTACAGAAACATTATAATATAAGGGAGACAATCCTGCTCCCCTGTGGAAATTGCTTTTGATGTTCCTTTTCTGTTGTGGTGTATAAACTAAAAATCTAGTCCGTTCATGATTTGTAATGGAAATCTAGCACTTAATAACGGTCATGAAAAATGAAATTATCTTCAGTCTCGTTTGCTCGTGGCAGGTTGAGTTTCAGGCGCCTGGCATCGAGGGCCTGTGCAAATTCCTCATCCGAACCAACAGCGTGGATGTCCTTGGCACTGTGGTTTAAATCCTGGCCTTGGTCTTCCGACGTCTTATCTGCTAATGCAGTGCGCTGCTGCTCATTCAGATGAGTCTTCACACATCCCATCTTTGTTCTGTGGATCTTTATGCCACGGGGGGTAGCGAAACGTTTCCCACAGACACATGGATATTCCATTTGGTCCATATTCATAGTCCGTTTGGGATTTGCAGTCGTGATGGTTGAGCACCGATGGATTCATCATTCTCTCCCCCTTTCGGTGAATCCTGGGAGCATCTTTTCTTTTGGTTTTAGGTTTTAAAGGTTTACAATTACATGCAATGAAAAGGGAGAAAGTGGACCAGGGGAAATGGTGACCAGTGGCCTTAAAGAACTGATTTCATCCTGCTCACCGATACATCCCTGCTGTCAGTTCTGTATGTCATTAACAATCCATTCAAACAAGTAAACACACCGTACAATCCACTCAATAAAGTTATACGCCATACAGCCTCAGGTGTAGTATTTTCAAGTTTCCTTCCAACATAAATAACCATTCACAGTCACACACTCTCTGAGCCAACTGACGTCGCCATGGGCTCTGATACCTTTCTCCACATCACACACACCAGCGACATGTCGGGGTAAACGGCACTTTATTAGCAAAGTAGACAGGTCTTCTCTGCATGATGCGAGTTGGACACGTGCCATGGGAACACCATGCAAACACAAACCAAGCATTCTCATCTCCTATGGTACAAATTCATTGTGGATGTTCTCTTGTTGTTTTACAGGTTACTGCTGGGATTCTAAGTGACAATTCTATGGAGACACAAGCGGAACAAGGTTAATTTCTGGTTCTAGCTGCTGTGTTCAGGATATGAGGAAACATGAGCTATGCCCTGCAGACAACCCCTTCCTTGTCAGATTTTCCTGTGAAAATGTCAAGGTTGTATTTGGACGAGGCAGGGGGGGGGGGGGTGGGGGTAAATGACAGGGAAGGGAAGCTGACTGCACAAAACACAGCAAAAAGAAGTAGAGGGCAGCTGACAACAACATGGCTAAAAAAAAATCTTGTTTGACCCAGCAAAGCAAAACAACAACTGAAGCACTAGATGCATAAAATCAACTCTTAGCTAAAGACTCCGAGGAGAAACATTCAGCACAGAATCCTGCAGAATACACTTAAAACTAGGAAGCAGCTTATCTCACAATCTACAAGCAGAAAACGAAGACTTTAAAAAAAAAACAAAACAAAGGAAAAAAAAAAAAACTGAATTACATGAAATAGAAAAAAAAGACCCCCCCCAAAAAAAAAAAAACAACAAAAACAAAACAAACAACAACAACAACAAAAAATAAAACAAAAACAAAACAACCCCCCCTCCCGCCCCATGTTGAGCTAATGATATGGACATCAAGCTAAATCAAGCATTATAGACTTAAATCCAGAGAGAAACTATGGTTTGCGTATGCCTATTATTTATTCTAAAAAAAACTAATGATTTGTCAGAAATGCTCTAAGTTTTATGGACTGTCTACAGTGATATATACCTTTCACATAAACACAGCACAAAAAAATTTGGATTTGTTCTCCAGTTAAATTGTATGAATTTTTGTATTCTTCCAGGACATTAAAGGCTTTGTAGGGGGAGGGGGTCAGGCAGCACATATAGATGGGGCTGGGATAGTTGTGAAACTGCTTTACAGATTTTTTTCCCCCTTAAATTAGGTATAGACTTGCTCCAGCTCATTCTAATTCTGGCTGTTTTTTTTTTTTTTTTTTCTCTCAGTTTCTCAACATATCTGCTGCTGCTTCATACCAGCCATGGGGAACCCCACAGTACAAGGCCACTGAACCACATTAGAACTGCTTCTGCTGCAATCCATGATACAGTGAACTACATGACATGAAGCAACAAAGAGTAGTGTCACACCCTTTCTTGTTTTCTCAAAACAAGTCAGCTGATTGGTCCACTCATCGCCAGTTCAGTGTAAATGCACACCTGATTGGATCTGGTCAGCTCCATCAGACATGACTCTATTCCACCCCGCTCTTCGTGCACCATATGTGTTGTCAAAACTGCCACACTGCTTACAACAAGAGAAACAATTGACTCTACCTAGCCAAAAATGAACTTGTCCAAACAATTCTGACAAAGGTGTGACGTCAGAACAAATTTCGACCAGCAGTAACAAAGCATGCAGGCAGCACAGTGGGCATTCCTGGCTGGAGGGGCAGGGTGGGTGGCGTCCGTGGAAGGAGGGGGAAAGGGGGTGGCGGGTGGCGTCTGTGGAAGGAGGGGGTGGAAAGGGGGCGTCTGTGGAAGGAGGGGGAAAGGGGGTGGTAAGGGTGGCGTCCGTGGAAGGAGGGGGAAAGGGGGTGGAAAGGGTGGCATCCATGGAAGGAGGGGGAAAGGGGGTGGAAAGGGTGGCGTCTGTGGAAGGAGGGGGAAAGGGTGGCGTCTGTGGAAGAGGGGGAAAGGGGGTGGAAAGGGTGGCATCCATGGAAGGAGGGGGAAAGGGGGTGGAAAGGGTGGCGTCCATGGAAGGAGGGGGGAAGGGGGGGGGCGTCTGTGGAAGGAGGTGGAAAGGGGGGGGGGGGGAAAGGGTGGCGTCCATGGAAGGAGGGGGAAGGGGCAGGGTGGCGTCCATGGAAGGAGGGGGGAAAGGGTGGCGTCTGTGGAAGGAGGGGGAAAGGGGGCAGGGTGGCGTCCATGGAAGGAGGGGGAAAGGGTGGCGTCTGTGGAAGGAGGGGGAAAGGGGGGAAAGGCTGGCGTCCGTGGAAGGAGGGGGAAAGGGGGTGGAAAAGGGTGGCGTCCGTGGAAGGAGGGGGAAAGGGGGTGGAAAGGGTGGCGTCCATGGAAGGAGGGGGAAAGGGAGTGGAAAGGGTGGCGTCCGTGGAAGGAGGGGGAAGGGGGTGGAAAGGGTGGCGTCCGTGGAAGGAGGGGAAAGGGGGCAGGGGGGCGGGTCCGTCCATGGAAGGAGGGGGAAAGGGGGCGTCTGTGGAAGGAAAAGGGGGGGAAAAAGGTCCGTGGAAAGGGGGGGGTCCATGGAAAGGGGGAAAGGGGGGGAAAGGGTGGCGTGGCGTCCGTGGAAGGAGGGGAAAAGGGGGTGGAAAGGAAAGGGGGAAGGAGGGAGCAAGCATTTCATTGTCGATCCAGTTCCAGCGTAAAGAAACGTGGGCGTCGGGGTGCAAGGAACGGTGAGGGGCCAAGGTACTCACAGGACAGACTTCAAACAAGCAAAGTTCATTATAACCCTTTCCACTGGCCACAAAAACACACATTGATGAACATTCTTGCCTTGTCAGGTTTTGCTCTCTGGCATTCATTTGAAACTAGTTCCAGCTCCTTGCTTGAAAGGTCCCATAGTCCAACATGGATCAGACTGCTTTTATGACAGCGAGAATTCATCTGTATTACAGTCACTTGAGCTAGCTAATTTAGTACCTGCTAATAGTCTAACTCTATCATTTGGTCAAAACAACTCAAGAACTTGAGGAAAGGTCACTGGAAAACTCTCGATCTTCTCTCAGAACTCGTCAGAAAAGTTTCTTGCTGGCTGCACAAATATGCAGGATGAAAAAGGTGAAAAGCTAGTGTTATCTGTTAACAGATGCATATGTTCTAGCTGGGCATGAGCTCAATACCTTCAACTGTATTTAACCTCTAATGAGAAGTAGGGCACAGAAGGTTAAAAAAAAAATGCAGCACACAATCTCCTTTCACCTTAATTACAAACACTATGGATAAAAACAATGCAAAAAACCATTCACACTGCACCCAAAACCAACCAAACATCACAATGATGTCGTTATACTTTGCTAGGGGTATACGGAACTCAAAGACGCTAAAATCTAAGTAGTCTGGATTACTTCACAGATATGAATCACATACCTACTTTAGAAGTTAATACACAAAATGCTTCAAATATTCTTGTGCAGCTGGCAACAGGAAACTGCCAGGTTAATAAGGGAGAAAAGGAGCAATGACCAGTCCTAACAAAGTCAATTGCCTTCCAAGGTTCCTAAAAAAGCCCTGCACACTGATCAGCTACTCTAAGACAGCAGGTGGCGTGTGACAATTCCCCACAGGTTCTGGAAAGGATGCTATGAACAGCCATGCCGCAAACCCCAGGCACAGAGAGCCAGACGGTCCCCAGGTTACATCATGGAAAGCCAAGACACTTACAGCAGATTCCACTGGGAAAAAAAAAAAAAAAAGAAAGAAGGTGTAGGGCAGGGGGTGGGAAAGGGGGGGGGAACACTAGCTGCCCTCTATACAGCCTCATCCTGACAGGGAGCAACCGACTGATCTGACGAGGACAACAATGCTGTGTCCGCTGCTGCATCCGGCTGTTGCTGCTGCGTTGCTGGTGAAACTGGAAGGGAAGGGCTGGAAGAGGCCTCTTGGTCCACCGCTGCCGAACACTCTGCCTCTCCTGCTGCCTCGGACACCGACACCGCCTCCCCCTGGGTGGAGGAGCTGGGCACAGGCACGGAAAGGGAGGCACCACTCATTGGCCCGTTCTGGCCGGTGGGGAGGGCAGGGGGGAGGCTGGCGGGGGAGTCGGGGTTGGGGCTGGCCCTGGAGGTGTTCTCCTCTGGGGTGTTGGGTGGGCGTGGCTGTGGTACTGGCCGGACAGCTGGAGGTCACCACGCTTTCCTGCTGGGCGGGGGCTGGGGCCGCTGTGGTGCTGTCTGACACTGGGGCAGCAACAACAACAACAACAACTGTGATGTGCACACCTGGTCTGCCCTATTTACACATCAGCAACTGGTACAGAATTGAATTCATCATAGCAGATTTCAGAGAGAAACTGCTTCAATAGAAACATGTCTACTTTGCCAAATCACTGACTACAGGACAGAATCCTCTTTCTTTTGTACCGGGGTCAACCTAAGAGAAAACAGAAACAAGTAAAATCCAGATAACCAGAAAAGTGAGGTGAGAAGAGTTGGGGGATGGGGGGGGGGGGGGGGGCACAATAAGGGATTAGGACAGGGACACGTGGCAGGGCTTCCTGCTTAGGGATGCCTTAGGAGTGCCTGCCCCCCTCATCTGAGGATTTAGCAGGTCTTCATGGGGTTACAGAGGGTAACATTACCACATACATTTTGATTTGGATACAACATGATATAGAGAGAAACACTGAAGTCAGCTGGGGTTTCCAGAAATTGGTGATACTGTTATAATCCTGTACAGGGAGATCAAGCTGGAAGCGAAGACTTATCTTTCAGATAATGCTGAAATGCTATGCCAAAACAGGTTGACTGAGTCCAGATTTTGATCAATGCCAATGACACTGGTTGGTGTGTCCTGCGGACTTCTGAACTAAACTTGTCGAGCATGTTTCAATTTCTACAGAGTCAGGGGCATAAAGAGAAGCTTTGTATGGTTTGTCAACAATGGAAACACTGGGGGGCAGTGCACAGACGCCTACCTGTGGAGGGAGGATGGCTGGGGACTTGCTGACTTGTTGCCATGGAGCTCCCCTTGCAAGGCCCGACACAGTGACTCCAGTTTGATGATCTTCGTCTGAAGCAACTGTTTCTCTTTGTCCGAGCGAGTTTTCTGTGGACAGCATAAACACTCAAACACATGCAAAAACAGTGCTCGTTTTTTTTTTCCTCTTTATCCCTTTCTACTAATTTCCCCATAGAGCTGCCAACTTTGGAGGTGGGATGAGAGTGTGTGTGTGTGTGTGTGTGTGTGGGGGGGGGGGGGGATCAGAATTCAGGAGCCAGTCATACACTAGAGGTTTGGTTTTCAACTGGAACCATAAGATATTTTTTTGTCTGCCTGAACTGATCAGCTGACCTGGAAAACATGTTATCCAGAACATGAACTTCCTATGGGTTCAGCAAATTTTACAATACTTTGTCCACAAAAAAGAAAAGACCCCAAGCCTTCCTTTTCCCCCCCCCCAGGAAAATTAGTAGATCTACAATTCGGACCTGAGAAACAGAAACAGAACATTCTTGAACATGTCCATTTACACATAACACATGTCTATCTTACATTATTTACTGAATATCGGTGCATATGATTAGGTTTGTGTTCTCTAGGCCAACATATGCCAGTGCTCTAAAACTCTGCCTTTGACAGCTGTCTCGTCACTTTTTTTTCACTTTTTAAAATTAATTACTGACCGTTTCATTAGCAGTTTTTTCATTCATTTCTCCTAAAGATATTACGTTCTTGTCTCCAGTACGCACTCTGCTGGAATCTCTAATCTGAAGAATTCAACCTATCTTTAACAGCTTAGTGATGCAGTAAATACCTCATGGTTGAATATTCAACTTCACTCTGCCAGAAATTATCTACTGTTGTTTCGTATCTTACCCGATGGCTGTGTTTTGACAGTAAATTATTGCTGAATATTCAACATCACTGTCACACATGATACTGTTTTTATATCTTTCTGTTGGGTTGCGTTTTGACAGTTAATACCTCAGGGTTGAATATTCAACATCACAGTCAGAAATGATCAACTGTTGTTTCATATCTTTCTTGTTGGTTGCGTTTTGACAGTTAATACCTCAGGATTGAATATTCAACATCACAGTCAGAAATGATCAACTGTTGTTTCATATCTTTCTTGTTGGTTGCGTTTTGACAGTTAATACCTCAGGGTTGAATATTCAACATCACAGTCAGAAATGATCAACTGTGTTTCATATCTTTCTTGATGGTTGTGTTTTGACAGTTAATACTTCATGGTTGAATATTCAACATCACCGTCAGAAATGATCAACTGTTGTTTCATATCTTTCTTGATGGTTGTGTTTGGACATTCCTGGAGCCCTGATAGGACTTCCAAAATTAGTCAAACTATAACGCCTGAAGATGAAAGCTCCCATAGCCTAAACTGCCACATGAGCTGTGAACACTTGGAGTTCATTGTGTAGTAGGGCACGCATCAGTGACGGTTCAGCCTATCCCTTTCCTTCTGCTACCTTAAACTTTCCTGAACTGTATCAGGTACCCCTTTCCTGTTGGGTGGACAGACAGGATTTCTAAACCATGCAAGTCCCACCCCAACTGTGATTCGTACTAACAACCGAAGCTCTGCAGCTGAATGCTCCATCCACTCCACAATCAGCCCACCAGCCAGGCTAAAGACAACAACAAACGAAACATAACACCATCCTTAACAACCTTCTCCCCCCCATCATGGTGCATTACACATTTCATGCAGTGGGTCATAACCTGTGACAGGGTCAACCCCAATCACAGCTCTCCTGTCATGGTGGGCCATTTCAGCCCAGACCCACAGTTCACTGTCCCATGGGCTCCTACAGGAAGACTGGGCTACACAGTTCTGCTTCTTTCACTCTTTATCGTTATGTACTCAAATTTCCAGTCAAACACTGCAGGTGTCTGTCTCCCAAGCCTGGCTGACTCGGAATAGCTCAGGAGCCGGGGAGCCGGAATAGCTCAGTTGGTAGAACGCCTGACTCATAATCTTGGTGATCCTGGGGTTGCGGGTTCGAACCTCCGCCGGGGCGTTTCGGTACAGGGGGATTTTTCCCTCGGAGTTAACACTGGTTCTGACTCCATTTCCCATACAGTCCTTCGAATGAGACTATAAACCGAGGCTCCGTGTGTGTGAACGCTCGCATAAACATCTTGCACACACGTTAAATCCCATCACCAACATTCGGAAGAGTTGGCCAGTTCGGCCGTTGGTATGGATGACAAGTTACACATAGCATGCACCCTGAGTGAGAAACGGAAAGAATGAAGGAGGTGAGGAAAATGAGTGATCGATAATGAACGATACTGATGGATGACACGGGGAAACGACTGAATGAAGCGCAGCTGGCAGCTCTTCAGTCGGCACTACCCAGGTAGGCAGCCCGTTGTGTGAACGAGTGTTGATTGTAAAGCGCTTAGCTTGGTCTCTAGCCGAGAATAGGCGCTATATAATTATTCATTATTATTATTATCTAGGAGATACTAGATACTACGCAAGGAAACGCTAAGTTCAACCTTGTCATGCACTTTTTTTTTTCTCTTTTTTTAAATGACTGGCGAGTTCATTTCAACGTGGTGACAGCCCTGACGTGGCCTTTGCAGTCGGCTGGGCTATAAGCAACATTATCTTATCTTATCCGCTTATTGCCTATAAATTAAAAGTTGACAATCATCTGTAATCTCCAACTCCTCTTTTCTTTTTCTAAGTAAGTACAGACCTATCTGAAGACTCTACAGCCATTTCTGGGTGGTCAATATCAAATGAACCATCCCATGCAGGTAAACAGACCCCTAACTGTGTGAAATGGATGATCCCCATCACATGTAGCCTGCATGGTTTGTATAGCTGAAAAAAAAAAATTTGAGTACTTTGGGGCTCAAATTGCAACTTTATGCAAACGGTAAGCATTTTCACAACACAGCAGTTGTCCCCAAATAGCACATCCTAATGCTCAAAGGTTCCCAAATAACCTGTACATAGATCAAATGGAAGGTCTCCCTGGAAGACCGGCATCGGTCTTAACCCTTAGACTGGTTATCTAACACTGTACTATTAAGTATGTTGTCAGGTGAATTAACAGAAAGAAAGTTTGAAAAAAATAGTTACATTTGTATAATATGCATAACTTTGCAACTGTTAGTATTCAAACATGACATGCAGAGTAAAAATTGTTAGTAATTGAATAAAGAATATATAAAAAACAGAATGTGTATGCTTGTAAATGTTTGACTAAGTGCTTACCTATCTAGAATGTGAAAATAACAGGTGAGAACAGGTGGCACATCCTGCTTGTCATACTCAAGACCTTGTTCACAAATAATCCAGTCTATGGTGTTCCACAGTATCCAGAAATAAGTTACAGCCTTTTTCAAAGGAAAGTCAGTCAGTGTGGATTTATACCGGTCTTCCATGCAGGTAATCCAGGTAAAGAATGAATGAGGTACAGTACAGTTCAGTTTTCACATTGAAATCGCCTTGGTGATAACACAAAAACACCTCAAAATGGTCACTATCAACAAATATAACAGACAGCCCAGACTGATGCTGTTTATATTTAATAGGTTTAGGATCATCTGGAAGCACCACACTGAGTTTTTCTTCCCACTGAATGGCATGTTGAGGTTCCCCTCACCCTTAGGCACTCATCCAGTAACTGTCCTTGCTGAACTCAAAATCACAATTACAAGGTGCTTGATTTGAATCAAAACTATTACCCACCACACCCAGTTCATTAGAAAAAAATCCATAACTTCTTATTCACTGCTTTTTTCCACAACAGCAACATCAAAAACATCTTCAAACAAGTTCTTGATTCTATCATGTTCTCCTCTGGGCGCCACCATTGCTGTTTGCCAACAAGTCAAGTTGCGCTATGTATTACAAGCTGCTACTAACTATAAACTAAGCTAAAACGCTGAAAACCCATGTTCCATGGCTCGCTCAGTCATTGAAGCAAATTAGTTTGTCACTGAGTCATAGTTTCTGATCTGTGAGTGTCAGTGAAACTACACTCACAAGCTCACCATGCAGCCTGACTTACATCGCGACAACAGTGACAACCACGACGTAATGGCGTGATTCATGTCGCATAAGGGTTAATCGTCATTAAGGAAGGACATGCGGAATGGTAGCAAGAAGGTTAAACGCAACCTCTGCATCTTATCTTGGTTTGTCTTGGCTCATGTGTGGTGCTTACTGAGACATTAATAAAAACAATGAGGTGTGGGTGTGGCTGTGAATGAAAGAGATGGAATCAGGGAACGGTTCCACACATAGGACTGAAAACAAAACCAACAACAGAGCATTGCAACAAATCATGCGACTTGTACACTGAGCATTGCAACAAATCATGTGATCTGTACACTGAGCACTGCAACAAATCATGTGATCTGTACACTGAGCACTGCAATAAATCACGAGATCTGTAAACTGAGCACTGCAACATGTCATGTGATCTGTACACTGAGCACTGCAACAAATCATGTGATCTGTACACTGGGCACTGCAACAAATCATGTGATCTGTACACTGAGCACTGCAACAAATCATGTGATCTGTGATTACCCACTGGAAGACCTCGATGTGTCTTGCTCTGAATAGAGTGGATCGGCAGTGAACAAAGACCTCAATATGTCTTGCAGAGTGGATTGACAGTGAACAAAGACCTTAACCTGTCTTGCAGAGTGGATCGGCAGTGAACAAAGACCTCAACCTGTCTTGCAGAGTGGATTGACAGTGAACAAAGACCTCAACCTGTCTTGCAGAGTGGATTGGCAGTGAACAAAGACCTCAACCTGTCTTGCAGAGTGGATGGCAGTGAACAAAGAGTGGATTGGCAGTGAACAAAGACCTCAACTGTCTTGCAGAGTGGATTGGCAGTGAACAAAGACCTCAACCTGTCTTGCAGAGTGGATCGGCAGTGAACAAAGACCTCAACCTGTCTTGCAGAGTGGATCGGCAGTGAACAAAGACCTCAACCTGTCTTGCAGAGTGGATTGGCAGTGAACAAAGACCTCAACCTGTCTTGCAGAGTGGATCGGCAGTGAACAAAGACCTCAACCTGTCTTGCAGAGTGGATCGGCAGTGAACAAAGACCTCAACCTGTCTTGCAGAGTGGATTGGCAGTGAACAAAGACCTCAACCTGTCTTGCTCTGAATAGAGTGGATCCTCAGTTGAACAAAGATCAGTTGCCTTTTTCTGTGTGGAAGCGCAGAGGTCAAATTATCCCCACTGTGTGCCCACATTACACAGTCAGACTGAGACACATGCACAGAGACAGACACAGTTCATATACATACACACAGAGACACATTTACATACATACAGACACAAATACACACCCACAAACAAGAGACGTACACATGCAGAGACACACACAAAACAGAAACAGAGACAGACACACACATATAAAACACACACATACACATATATACACTCACAGAGACGAACATACAAAACAGACACACAAACAGAGACAGACACACACACTCGTACAAAACGGACACACACACAAGACACAGACAGACACACACACATACAAAACAGACACACACAGACAAGCATACACACACAAAACAGACACACACACACACACACACACACACACACATACAAATACAAAACGGACACACATAGAGACAGACAGACACACACACACTAAACATACATAGAGACAGACACACATACAAATAAAAAACAGACACACAGAGACAGACACACTCTACACAGACACACACACACACACACACACAGACACACACACAAAACAGAGACAGCCACACAGTGCCCCACTGACCTCTTCAGCCATGTCCAGCAGGGCCTTGTTGCTGGCCTCCCACTTTGGCTCTCCACTGGGCTCCCTCCTTCTCCAGCTTCTTGATCCGCTTCCCCATCTGCACATCCAGCTGCTTCATCACCTTAGTGACTCACACATCCTCTGCCTCCTTCCCTCTCCCCATCTGCACATCCAGCTGCTTCATCACCTTAGTGACTCACACATCCTCTGCCTCCCTCCCTCTCCCCATCTGCCTACCCAGCTGCTTCATCACCTTAGTGACTCACACATCCTCTGCCTCCTTCCCTCTCCCCATCTGCACATCCAGCTGCTTCATCACCTTAGTGACTCACACATCCTCTGCCTCCCTCCCTCTCCCCATCTGCCTACCCAGCTGCTTCATCACCTTAGTGACTCACACTTCCTCTGCCTCCCTCCCTCTCCCCATCTGCACATCCAACATTTCATCACTGCACTACAGTGTCTGGTGCATCATTCCTTTCCTCCCTCTTTCATCACCTGGACATCCATCTCTGTCAGCACCCTGATGCTTCACAAATGCTCCCCCCCCTTCCCTCCCTCTGCAACTCAACATTTTGTTTTAACAGTCTATTTTTTTTAACCTTAAAAAAAAGTATACATGCAACTGTCCCATTTAAGTTAAGCTATCCTGACAATGTTTTTTGGTATTAACCCGGTCCAGTACTGACTAGAGTGATGGACCCTTGAATATTTTCCTCACCTTGTTCATTTCGACTTGGAATATTTCCTTTCTTAACTATTTTGAGTTTTCCCCAATTCTTTGTCCATTTCTTCATTATTCTGACCCAATTTCTGCTTTTCTCTTTAATTTTTTCCCCTGGCATGTCCAGTGCAGACTGGAGTGATGTTACCTTGAACATGTTCCTCACCTTGTCCATTTCTCTGACTTGAGTTTTGGAACATGTCATTGCTTTTGTTGATGGTGCCCTGGAACTCCTCATACCGCTCCTTGTACATGTTCAGCTGCACAGATGGGGCAACATCATCACACCCTCATGCAGACACCACTCATCACACATACAGACACCCAACAGTACAGGTACACAGACACTGTAACATACAAAATCAAAACGACAACAATTAACCCCCCCCCCCCCCCCCCCCCCCAAACTCATTTTGTAACACAAACACACACAGAGAGAAAACACTGTAACATTGGAAGGTGGCACATGCCACTTCATATACACAAGCAAAATGTGTATACTGATGTAAATTTCTAAATAAACAAGTTTTTGATGCTCTTGAAAATGACCAGACCATTTTAAACTGAATTGGCACCTCTACCTTACAATTTTCGGCCACAAATGGACAAGCCATTCAATGTTTATGACCAAGCTATGCAATTACTGATTTTTATGGACTAACACGCTCAAAATAATTTCAACAGACTTGCTTACCCTAAACCTGCTGTTGATGTACGTTTCAATCAAAACAGGGTATTTAAACAAAGTGTGTGTACACATCATCCAAAGTTAAGTGGGAGGTATCAAAATCAGTGTATTTAATAATACAAAGTATGTGTACACATCTTTCACAGTTTAGTGGAGGTATCAAAATCAATGTATATAATACAGAGTGTGTGTACACATCTTTCATAGTTTAGTGGAGGTATCAAAATCAGTGTATATAATACAAAGCGTGTGTACACATCTTTCATAGTTTAGTGGAGGTATCAAAATCAATGTATATAATACAAAGTGTGTACACATCTTTCATAGTTTAGTGGAGGTATCAAAATCAATATATATAATACAAAGAGTGTGTACACATCTTTCACGGTTTAGTGGAGGTATCAAAATCAATATGTATATATATAATACAAAGTGTGTGTACACATCTTTCACAGTTTAGGAGGTATCAAAATCAGTGTATATAATACAAAGCGTGTGTGCACATCTTCCGAAGTTTAGGTAAAAGCAGGGGGTGGAGTGGGGGTTGAGGAACTCCCACCTTTTTGTCAAAGTGGAAGAGATGAGCGGGATGGGGAGGGGGGAGGAAGGGGTGTGTGATTTTCCTCTACCATCACTGCAGAGGGTAAAGTGAGACCTGCTGAGTCACTACAACAGAAATACAAATTATTTTCAAACCTGATCCATCAGCCTATTTTGACACAAAAGTCTTGCTCCCCTACCAGGGTGTTTTTAAAACTTTGTCTTCAATTCAATTGCAGGCCCTGCAGTTCCAACACATTGGCGTGTGATAGATTCAGACAGAGCCAGACATGATTTCTCATGCCAGAGTTAGCCAGGGTTGTCACTCTTTGGTCAAGCGCACCATGACAATACAATGGTTACACACCACAAGTGCAACAACTACTCAAGAACTTTATCTCTAGATTTTTGTGTCAGTGTGTTTTTCTTTTTCGTTTTCTTTTTTTTTAGTTCATCCTACTCATTGTAGTTTTGCCAATATGTAAAAACAAGACGATGCAGTTGTATGGATAAACAGATCTGCTTTTTAAACCAGCATGTGTGTTGCTGCTCCCTTATTCACAACCTTCACTTCCGCATGAAGCACCAGTTCATAAGAACTAACTCTGACTGTGTACTTTAAACCATATTGAAAACAGAAATACAAAGAAATTGAAGTTTTTGCCTGGGCAGTGTATCTTCAGTTCTTGTTTTTTTCCTTCTTTTTTTTTTACTGTTCAGACCAGGTGTAAGTAAAGTAAGCCAAGCCTTCTCTACAGTCACACATCAGGCCACAGAGAACAGTCACCAGCTGTTCACACCCAGCCACAAATGTACAGTCCTGTCCAAGTCCACTGATCAGAATCAAGAAAATCAGAAATTTCATATCCATCTTGAAAGTCACAAGATGTTGCTGCAAAACAGTGTTTTCATTCAGTTCATATAATTTGCCTGTAACTCACAGAGTTTCTGTCCTTCTTTGTAATTTTTCCTTTGAATGACAATACCAGAGTAGTGACACAACCCCCTTTCCCCCCTAAGCATCCTGACACAGTGTCCTACAGACTTCCAAAACTTCCTATTGATTTCTCTTCAGCTATGGCATGTGTCCCATGACTTGGATTGTTCAGATCAAACACTACATGAACATGTACAATAAACATTATATCTACATAATCATACACACATATTTACGGATATAGTATGTAGAAAAACAAACAAAATAAAGGGGTCTTCAGATGTCAATGAAACTACTCCAAACATAAGAGTTCCACAGGTCAAAATCAGGCCAATCAAACTGGGGCGCTTGCTTGAATAGTGCTAAGTAAAGGGGCATAACTATATTTCATAACTTTTACTATGTCAAAGTCAACACACACACACACACACACACACACTCACCTGTGCTTCCAACATTGTATTTTTCTTTTGTGATTCTGCAGTTTGTATGAGAAGCTGAAAAGAGAAAAAAATTAATTCACAGGGCTGAAAACTGTTCTATTTTCATTCTAAATCACTTCAATAGAAACAGATGTATTCTTCACTTCAGAAATGTATCTGTCAAATGGTGTAACATGTTTTTTTTCTTTAAATCTTGTTACACATGTAAAAATGAATATCTGTTTTTCAGCCTACACACACACACTTACATGCATGAACGCACATGAACAAACATGCATGCACATGCAAACATGCTCAGACAATAAGAACTCAATACCTTAACATGTAAACATATACATGACATGAATTCTTTACTGACAGACACCATGTAATGAATTCTTTCCTTGCTGATGGATGAATGTGTTTTTTGTTTCATTTTATGTCTCTTTAATGTTAAAGTCTATTACATATCTCTGTTTTCAATTTAAAGCATGAACTTTGCTCTCAGTGTGTTTTTGAACACTTCATAGCTAATGTCAAAACAGTGCTGTGACATTAAACAAAATCTGACTGACCTACAAAAAAAAAGTCGGACACTCCTTGTTCTAAGCGCTTTGCGTTCAAAATATCATTTCTTATTCTTTAAAGGTAAAGCCTGCACTTAAGACTGACAACATTCACTAACTGGTAGAATGAAAAATGAGATGTTCCTTTTCTTTTTCTTTTCTTTTTTTTTTTTTGGGGGGGGGGGGGGGGGGGGGGGAACTTCTGTCACAAACACAGAGCAGGCTGAGGGGAACACTCTTGCCATGATCAGCACACAGCACATCACCAAAGAATGTCCATCCTGACACAGGTTGCTATTACTCCACCATTCCTCCACACAACAGTTACCATCTGACCGACGGTCAACAGTCCTCACACAACAGTTACCATCTGACCGACGGTCAACAGTCCTCCACACAACAGTTACCATCTGATCGACGGTCAACAGTCCTCCACAGAACAGTTACCATCTGATCGACAGTCAACAGTCCTCCACAGAACAGTTACCATCTGATCGACGGTCAACAGTCCTCCACACAACAGTTACCATCTGACTGACATCAAAAGTCCTCCACAGAACAGTTATCATCTGACTGATGATCAACAGTCCTTCACAGAACAGTTACCATCTGACCGACGGTCAACAGTCCTCTCCACAGAACAGTTACCATCTGACCGACGGTCAACAGTCCTCCACAGAACAGTTATCATCTGACCGACGGTCAACAGTCCTCCACAGAACAGTTACCATCTGACTGACGGTCAACAGTCCTTCACACAACAGTTACCACAACAGTTACCATCTGACTGACATCAAAAGTCCTCCACAGAACAGTTACCATCTGACTGACGGTCAAACAGTCCTTCACAGAATAGTTACCATCTGACTGATGATCAACAGTCCTCCACAGAACAGTTACCATCTGACCGACGGTCAACAGTCCTCCACAGAACAGTTATCATCTGACTGATGATCAACAGTCCTTCACAGAATAGTTACCATCTGACTGACGGTCAACAGTCCTCCACATAACAGTTACCATCTGACTGACAGTCAAAAATCCTCCACAGAACAGTTATCATCTGACTGACAGTCAACAGTCCTCCACAGAACAGTTACCATCTGACTGACAGTCAACAGTCCTCCACAGAACAGTTATCATCTGATTGACTGTCAAAAAGTCCTCCACAGAACAGTTACCCATCTGATTGACGATCAACAGTCCTCCACAGAATAGTTACCATCTGACTGACAGTCAAAAGTCCTCCACAGAACAGTTATCATCTGATTGACTGTCAAAAAGTCCTCCACAGAACAGTTACCATCTGACTGACTGTCAAAAAATCCTCTACAGAACAGTTATCATCTGACTGACAGTCAAAAGTCCTCCACAGAACAGTTACCATCTGATTGATTGTCAAAAAGTCCTCCACAGAACAGTTACCATCTGACTGACAGTCAACAGTCTTCCACAGAACAGTTACCATCTGACTGACTGTCAGAAAGTCCTCCACAGAACAGTTACCATCTGACTGACTGTCAAAAAGTCCTCCACAGAACAGTTACCATCTGATTGACTGTCAAAAAGTCCTCCACAGAACAGTTATCATCTGATTGACTGTCAAAAAGCCCTCCACAGAACAGTTATCATCTGACTGACAGTCAACAGTCCTCCACAGAACAGTTATCATCTGACTGACAGTCAACAGTCCTCCACAGAACAGTTATCATCTGACTGACAGTCAAAAGTCCTCCACAGAACAGTTATCATCTGACTGACAGTCAAAAGTCCTCCACAGAACAGTTATCATCTGACTGACTGTCAAAAAGTCATCCACAGAACAGTATCATCTGACTGACTGTCAGAAAGTCCTCCACAGAACAGTTATCATCTGACTGACTGTCAGAAAGTCCTCCACAGAACAGTTACCATCTGACTGACTGTCAAAAAGTCCTCCACAGAACAGTTACCATCTGACTGGCGGTCAACAGTCCTCCACAGAACAGTTACCATCTGACTGACAGTCAACAGTCCTCCACACAACAGTTACCATCTGACTGACAGTCAACAGTCCTCCACACAACAGTTACCATCTGATTGACTGTCAAAACATCCTCCACAGAACAGTTACCATCTGATTGACTGTCAAAAAAGTCCTCCACAGAACAGTTATCATCTGACTGACTGTCAAAAAGTCCTCCACAGAACAGTTACCATCTGATTGTCAAAAAGTCCTCCACAGAACAGTTACCATCTGACTGACAGTCAACAGTCCTCCACAGAACAGTTATCATCTGACTGACAGTCAACAGTCCTCCACAGAACAGTTATCATCTGATTGACTGTCAAAAAGTCCTCCACAGAACAGTTATCATCTGACTGACAGTCAAAAGTCCTCCACAGAACAGTTATCATCTGATTGACTGTCAAAAAGTCCTCCACAGAACAGTTATCATCTGACTGACAGTCAAAAAGTCCTCCACAGAACATTTATCATCTGATTGACTGTCAAAAAGTCCTCCACAGAACAGTTATCATCTGATTGTCAAAAAGTCCTCCACAGAACAGTTATCATCTGGTTGACGATCAAAAGTCCTCCACAGAACCAGTTACCATCTGACTGACGATCAAAAGTCCTCCACAGAACAGTTACCATCTGACTGACTGTCAAAAAGTCCTCCACAGAACAGTTATCATCTGATTGACTGTCAACAAGTCCTCCACAGAACAGTTATCATCTGGTTGACGATCAAAAGTCCTCCACAGAACAGTTACCATCTGACTGACGATCAGAAGTCCTCCACAGAACAGTTACCATCTGATTGATGGTCAAAAGTCCTCCACAGAACAGTTACCATCTGATTGACTGTCAAAAAGTCCTCCACAGAACAGTTATCATCTGATTGACTGTCAAAAAGTCCTCCACAGAACAGTTATCATCTGACTGACGATCAAAAGTCCTCCACAGAACAGTTACCATCTGATGATGATCAAAAAAGTCCTCCACACAACAGTTATCATCTGATTGATGGTCAAAAGTCCTCCACAGAACAGTTACCATCTGACTGACGATCAAAAGTCCTCCACAGAACAGTTACCATCTGATTGACGATCAACAGTCCTCCACAGAATAGTTACCATCTGACTGACATCAAAAGTCCTCCACAGAACAGTTATCATCTGATTGACGGTCAACAGTCCTCCACAGAATAGTTATCATCTGACTGACCGTCGAAAGTCAGCAGTTCTGAAAGCTCAGTCAGTCACTGCTGATCACGACCTTCTGTCTACTGCCACAACATTCTTTCTTCAAAGTCCCAGAGGGGTCACTGCTGCACTAGGAGGAAATCGATTGGTGTAAAGGTTTTGTTTTCTTTCATTCCTACAATATTTCTATGTCATAACTGAAAACAACACTTTCACTAGGAGGAAATCGATATAGTGTACTGGTCTTGTTTTCTTTCATTCCCAAAATACTTCTGTCATAACTGAAAACAACACTTTCACTAGGAGGAAATCAATACGGTGTAAAAGTTTTGTTTTCTTTCATTCCCAAAATACTTCTGTCATAACTGAAAACAAAACACACTTTCACTAGGAGGAAATCAGTACGGTGTAAAGGTTTTGTTTTCTTTCATTCCCAAAATATTTCTGTCATAACTGAAAACAACACTTTCACTAGGAGGAAATCGATAGGGTTTTAAAGGTTTTGTTTTCTTTTATACCCAAATATTTCTATGTCATAACTGAAAACAACACTTTCACTAGAAGAAAATCAATACAGTATAAAGGTTTTGTTTTCTTTCATTCCCCAAATATTTCTATCATAACTGAAAACAACACTTTCACTAGGAGGAAATCAATACGGTGTAAAGGTTTGTTTTTCTTTCATTCCAAAATATTTCTATGTCATAACTGAAAACAACACTTTCACTAGGAGGAAATCGACAGGGTTTAAAGGTTTTGTTTTCTTTCATACCCAAAATATTTCTATGTCATAACTGAAAACAACACTTTCACTAAGAGGAAATCAATACAGTGTAACGGTTTTGTTTTCTTTCATTCCCCAAATATTTCTGTCATAACTGAAAACAACACTTTCACTAGGAGGAAATCGATATGGTGTAAAGGTTTTGTTTTCTTTTCATTCCCAAAATATTTCTGTGTCATAACTGAAAACAACACTTTCACTAGGAGGAAATCGATATGGTATAAAGGTTTTGTTTTCTTTCATACCCAAAATATTTCTATGTCATAACTGAAAACAACACTTTTAAGACCTACCAAAAGCCATAACAGTGACAGACACCTGGAAAGTTACAAGCATAAATCACGCATAGCCCTCAACTTACATACCAACTCACCAATTCCACCATGTGCAGCGGTTTATCACTGTAGAGTCATGAATCAATGGAGAACACAAAACACTGAGAGTCATGAATCAATGGGTAGGGGAACACAAAACACTGAGAGAGTCGTGAATCAATGGATGGGGGAACACAAACACTGAGAGAGTCATGAATCAATGGATGGGGGAAAAAACAAAACACTGAGAGTCATGAATCAATGGGGAACACACAAAACACTGAGAGTCATGAATCAATGGATGGGGGGAACACAAAAACACTGAGAATCATGAATCAATGGATGGGGAACACAAAGCACTGAGAGTCATGAATCAATGGACGGGGGAACACAAAACACTGAGAGTCATGAATCAATGGATGGGGAACACAAAACACTGAGAGAGTCATGAATCAATGGATGGGGGAGAACAAAACACTGAGAGTCATGAATCAATGGGGACACAAAACACTGAGAGTTGTGAATCAATGGAAGGGAACACAAAACACTGAGAGAGTCATGAATCAATGGGGAACACAAAACACTGAGAGAGTCATGAATCAATGGGGAACACAAAACACTGAGAGCTGTGAATCAATGGAAGGGGAAAACAAAACACTGAGTCATGAATCAATGGGGAAACACAAAACACTGAGAGAGTCATGAATCAATGGGGAACACAAAACACTGAGAGTCATGAATCAATGGATGGTGCAACAGAATACACTGAGAGAGTCATGAATCAATGGATGGGGGAACACAAAACACTGAGAGAATCATGAATCAATGGGGAACACAAACACTGAGACAGTCATGAATCAATGGATGGGGGAACACAAAACACTGAGAGAGTCATGAATCAATGGGGAACACAAAAACCTGAGAGAATCATGAATCAATGGGGAACACAAAACACTGAGAGTCATGAATCAATAGATGGAGGAACAGAATACACTGAGAGAGTCATGAAAGAGTCATGAATCAATGGATGGGGAACACAAAACACTGGGAGCGTCATAATCAATGGATGCGTAACAATAACAAACCCGTTACCAGTTCCTTTTCCTTGAGATGTTTTTCTTCATGCTCTTTCAAGATGGCACCGGCATGGGCGAGTTTGGTCTCTGCCAGCTGGTTCTCCAGCTCACGGTGCTTGGTCAGCTTCTCTATCTGCTGTTCCCGCAGCTCCTGCTGCTCCAGGAACTTCTTCAGCTTGCTTGCCAGGTCATGGTTCTCCTCCCGCAGCTTTACATTCTTCTCATGGTTCTCCGTCATCTGTGTCTGGATCTCTCCAATGGTCGTCTGGCAGCAAAGGATCATGGCAACAGTCAAGGTCTTGCTATAATCCATAGCCACTCTCCAGTGGTTGTTTATTATCACAGTTTGATACCCAACAAAGTCATGTTACACCTGAAGAGAATGGCAATTTCATAACTGTTTCCTCAGTGGTGTAAAGAGTGGTACCTCTGTACAAATGAAATAAAATCAAACAACAAAAAGGGAAATAAAGATACTGTGAATGACATGGTTTAGAAATCCATGGTTTCCCTGATGTACCACAATATTCAATCCTTTGTTCGAAACACCACAGAAACACTCACACGTACACAGTAACAGAAAAACGAGGATATATTTCACTCGTCATTTCAAATGTCACCATACTTGCAAGTGTACGGATGTCCTTGTGGTATAACATGACTTAAAGGGCAGGAAACAAGTAAGACTAGTCTAATTTCAAATTTGACAAGGGTTATTCCATTATATTTTCTGATCTACTTGATGCAGACATGTAAAACAGCATCCAGGAACAAAATAAAAATCTACAAATATTCTTGATAAACACACACTTGCAGATTAGTGTGCCAAAATATCAACAAATGAAACAAACAAGAAAAAAACCTTAACCAAATAATGAAATCATGGCCTTGTTCATCATCTTCTAGGGAAAAAAAAAAATAAAATAAAGCTCTCGGAATCAGACATGGACAACTGGACTGGCGCCAAGGATGCAGCTCTGTTTGTTGTCCAAGAGCTTGTCTTGTCCTGTGCTGTACACACAGCTGTCATCTGATTCAGCTGTGTGTGTTGTTCAAGAACTTGTCTTGTCCTGTGCTGTACACACAGGGTGTCATCTGATTCAGCTGTGTGTGTTGTTCAAGAGTTTGTCTTGTCCTGTGCTATACACACAGGTGTCACCTGATTCAGCTGTGTGTTCAAGAACTTGTCTTATCCTGTGCTGTACACACAGGTGTCATCTGATTCAACTGTGTAATAATAATAATAATAATGAATACTTATATAGCGCCTATTCTCGGCTAGAGCCCAAGCTCTAAGCGCTTTACAAGCGACACTCGTTTACACAACGGGCTGCCTACCTGGGTAGTGCCGACTGAAGAGCTGCCAGCTGGCGCTTCATTCAGTCGTTTCCTGTGTCATCCAGTCAATATTGTTCAATATCGTTCACTCAGTTTCCTTACTTCCTTCATTCTTTCCATTTCTCACGCAGGTGCATGCTATGTGTAACGTGTCATCCATACCAACGGCCAAACTGGCCTTTTCTTTCTGAAAGTTGGTGATGGGATTTTACGTGTGTGCAAGATATTATGCGTGCGTTCACACACAGAACCTCGGTTTATAGTCTCATTCGAAGGACTGTATGGGAAATAGAGTCAGAACCAATGTTAACTCCGAGGGAAAAATCCCCCTGTACCGAAACGCCCCAGCGGAGATTCGAACCCGCAACCCCAGGATCACCAAGATTACGAGTCAGGTGCTCTACCAACTGAGCTATTCCGGCTCCCACAGTGTGTGTTGTTCAAGAGCTTGTCTTGTCCTGTGCTGTACACACAGGTGTCATCTGATTCAGCTGTGTGTGTTGTTCAAGAGCTTGTCTTGTCCTGTGCTATGCACACAGGTGTCAACTGATTCAGTTATGAGTTGTTCAAAAGCTTGCCTTGTCCTGTGCTGTACACAGGTGTCATCTGATTCAGCTGTGTGTGTTGTTCAAGAGCTTGTCTTGTCCTGTGCTATGCACACAGGTGTCAACTGATTCAGTTATGAGTTGTTCAAAAGCTTGCCTTGTCCTGTGCTGTACACACAGGTGTCAACTGATTCAGCATAATTTACAAACAGCTGGTTGATTCCTGCTTTTGAAAAACAGATAATTGACTGTACTGTATCCAATCTAAAAAAAAAAAAAAGTGGCATCCTAGAACACATGATTTGTGCAGAGCTAGGCATCTTTCCTGGGCTGTGGGCACACGATGAACAATGGGCACTACTCCAGCTGTGTGACAGGGGGCATCAGTTTCTGTGGAGGTGGCAACACCACATCCAATAGCCGTGCCAGTGGAAAGTGAGAGTCATGTTTGGAGAATTCATCGTCACTCCTTGCTACATTATCTGTGTGGTTAGCAGTGTTGCCATCTCTACAGTTAATGAAGTAACCCTCATCAACCAACTGGCCAGCTCTACAGTTAATGATGTAATACTGATCAACGAACCGGCCATCTCTACAGTTAAAGAAGTAATCCTCATCAACCAACTACCATCACTTGTAATCATTACTTCTGGGATAGCCATCTCTACAGTTAATGAAGTAATCCTTATCAACTAACTATCATCACTTCTGGGATAGCCATCTCTACAGTTAATGATGTAATCCTCATCAACCACTATCACCACATGTAATCATCATTTCTGGGATAGCCATCTCTACAGTTAATGAAGTAATCCTCATCAACCAACTATCATCACTTCTGGGATAGCCATCTCTACAGTTAATGATGTAATCCTCATCAACCAACTATCACCACATGTGATCATCACTTCTGGGATAGCCATCTCTACAGTTAATGAAGTAATCCTCATCAACCAACATTCATCACTTCTGGGATAGCATCTCTACAGTTAATGAAGTAATCCTCATCAACCAACTATCATCACTTCTGGGATAGCCATCTCTACAGTTAATGAAGTAATCCTCATCATGCAGCTATCACCAAATGCAGTCACCGCTTTTGGTATTTCCACAACACACACAGCCAAAAACTTGTCCATCATTCAGCTCACAGCGCAACTTGTGGCATGGCCACAGCCTTACAAGAAAAAGATACATCCAAAGGGGTGGGTGGGACCCAGAGAAGTACTGCCATCAACTGCCAAACAAACCAGTTGGAAGCACCAGCCTTGGAAGCCTAAACTGTGTTCAAGTAAGGTGCAGGCATGCATAAAGCATTCCATAAAAACATTAACCCATTCCCTGCCACAGTACAAGAATTTTTCTGTATTGCTGAAAGACGGGGCCAAATTGCAGTAGGTTCACTCATGTGTTCACTACTCATTCATTTATCAAGATATCTCTTAGATTTTTTGCATGTTTTTTTCTTATGCCCTGTGCAATGACGTGGTATCATGATAATTTGATTTTGCTGGTCATTAGTATGGTATATAATCAAATGTTTTTGTAATAAGTGCCCAGTAATAGACATGGTTAAGGGTGTACAAGATTGTGAAAACGACCCTGTAATAGACATGGGGCAAGCAGGGCAGAGGTTAAGGGACATAACTGCTCCCCATTAGATGCCACCATGTAGCGGCTACTGGTTGTGAAGCAACAGAACCTCCATAGGAACGTTCCCATGGGTGTACCGGCCCGTATTCCATGACTGCAGATCCCACTAGCAAAAAATGCACTGTCAAGCAAACGCATCCCGCAGCCTGACTCACTGCAGTTACGCTGACAGGTGAAGACCGTATGTAGACATGACCAAGCTTTTGCCAAGAGGTTTTAGTTGCCCTCTGGAGAGAATCCCCTTTTACAGTCTTTTCCGCTGTCAACAGGAATTAACTATGATTAGAAATCCTTGGAAATAGGTGAAGTCCCTGTCTCCTGACACACAGACACTACAGATGTCCGGACTGCACAATGCTTTCAGTGGGACACTGTAACCTTTCAGCTTCTTTACAGCTGTGCACTGCACTGGCCGTAAATATCACGATGAACACCACACCCTCGCCTCTGTCACATTTGCCCAGCAATGGTCATGTGCTTTTCGCACACCATTAGCTCCTGTGTGTCAGCAACGTTCAACGCGACTGGTTTCTGTTTTATTTAAGGGAGGGAAAAAAGTTTATTTTCTACTTGGTCCTTCCAGTTTCAATTTTTCATAAATTCAATTCCTTCTTTAAACACAGCATCTGAACAGGTTTCTAATCAGTTCTGAAAATCTAATTTTCCAGCTGTCATTTTCTGATTTGGGGGCACACTGCACCCCCCCCCCCCCCCCCCCACCCCCCATTTCAAATTAATCGTTTGTCTTAAAAAAAAGGGGAATAAACTAGCTGTCTTGGGAGGGGACTCAACAGTGCTTGGGAGATAACTGAAAACTGTTCCACAATCATGAATCTTTAAAGACAGCGAACCATGACTGGAAAAAGGATGTGGTAGACACTTCACAATTTTCAGAGTTCTTTCTTCATATTGAAAAATTCATCTTTAGTCTAACCACCATGACAGAGTGACAGATGATTATCACGGCTACCTGAAACTTAGCAGAAATCTCCTTTCTCTTTCCTCCTCCTCTTCCTTCTGTCGGAGGATGCTTTCTTCCTGAAACACAGTCATACACAGGTCATGGACACATACACCACTGAAAATTCTACATACACTGTCATACACAGGTCATGTACACACACGCTACTGAAACTACTACACACACTGTCATACACAGGTCATCGACACACACACTACTGACAATACTACACATGCTGTCATACACAGGTCATGCACATGCACACACTACTGACAACATTACACACAACTGGAGAGAATGGACAATGGCACTTTTAGCACCAATCACAGCTATAAATATCAGCAAATAAACAATACCTTAAGATAACTGAGTAAAATTACACAGAAAAACACAGCATAAGAAAAATGTCCAGGAGAAAATTAGAACCCCTACGATCATCTGATGTCAAACTTCTAAAACAGATGGTTGCAGGTGGAGAGAGTGTGAAAGTGAGGGTGCTATCAGAAAAAAATTAATGATGAAGAGGGATAATTAGAAGATGGCATCTCCTTGGAAAGTGCTTTCAGACTGGTGTATTTTTAACTGTGAAAAAAACAATGGGTATGAGTGTGCGGGCGTGCACGCATGTACATATGCATGTGTATGTATGTCAGCAAGTGTTTTTCTGTTGTTTACATGTTGAGTATGTATGTGTGAGTGCACCCATCCTCATGTTTATGCATGTGTATGTGCCTATGTAGGCTTGCATGCATGTCGGCATAGAATGCATCACAGAGCCAACGCTACCACAAACAGGCCTCACTGACCAGCAGTGAGACTTTGGGTCTTCTTACCTTTATCACTTTGTTCTGTTTCTGCAGCTCCCGACACAGTGACTCCAGTTTGCTCTTGGCCATGACTGCCTTGGTGTGCTCTGCCTGCAGCTGATCCTTCTCCCGCTGCTGACCCTGCCCCCAACAATCACCAGCCATGAGCCACAGGACATGATTTCTCTCCCTTACCCTGCCCCAACAATCACCAACCATGAGCCAAACAACATGATTTATCTCCCTTACCTTGCCCTAATAATCACCAACCATGAGCCAGAACACGATTTCTGTCCTGCCCAAACAATCACCAACCACGAGTCAAACACCATGATTTCTGTCCCTTACCCTGCCCCAACAATCACCAACCATGAGTCAAACACCATGATTTCTCTCCCTTACCCTGCCCCAACAATCACCAACCATGAGTCAAACAATATGATTTCTCTCCCTTACTTTGCCCCAACAATCATCAACCATGAGTCAAACACCATGATTTCTCTCCCTTACCCCGCCCCAACAATCACCAACCATGAGTCAAACAACATGATTTCTCTCCCTTACTTTGCCCCAACAATCACCAGCCATGAGTCAAACACCATGATTTCTCTCCCTTACTTTGCCCCAACAATCACCAGCCATGAGTCAAACAACATGATTTCTCTCCCTTACCCTGCCACAACAATCACCAACCATGAGTCAAACAACATGATTTCTCTCCCTTACTTTGCCCCAACAATCGCCAGCCATGAGTAAAACAATATGATTTCTCTCCCTTACTTTGCCCCAACAATCACCAGCCATGAGTAAACAACATGCTTTCTGTCCCTTACCCTGCCCCAACAATTATCAACCATGAGTCAAACACCATGATTTCTCTCCCTTATCCTGCCCCAACAATCACCAGCCATGAGTAAAACAATATGATTTCTCTCCCTTACTTTGCCCCAACAATCACCAGCCATGAGTAAAACAACATGCTTTCTGTCCCTTACCCTGCCCCACAAATAATCAACCATGAGTCAAACACCATGATTTCTCTTCTTTACCCTGCCCCAACAATTATCAACCATGAATCAAACACCATGATTTCTCTCCCTTACCCTGCCCTAACAATCACCAGCCATGAGTCAAACAATATGACTTCTCTCCCTTACCTTGCCCCAACAATCACCAGCCATGAGTCAAACACCATGATTTCTCTTCTTTACCCTGCCCCAACAATTATCAACCATGAGTCAAACAACATGATTTCTCTCCCTTACCCTGCCCCAACAATTATCAACCATGAACCACAGGACACGATTTCTGTCCCTGCCCCAACAATCACCAACCATAAGCCAGACAGGATTTTACATCTCCATCTGTTCCCCTTTATGTCTGATATCAATGTCATCAGTACAGTTGTAAGTTATCCTGAGATGAGGATGGATCCTTTTTCTATCGTTAACTTTCAGCTGCTGGACTTTATTTTTCTTTTCTTGGCTGTTGATCTGATATTTTGATGTATGTGACCTTCTCTTTTTTCCTTCCTGCACGCAGCTGTATCCAGTTCTTGTTACCTTTCAACCACCAATTCTATGGGCAGTTATGAAAGTCAAAACACCATGAGGCCACCTATCACAGAAGATCCTGCACTGCTTGTGAATTGCTTTAGTGGTGTTTGCTAGCGCCCATTTTGGAAGCAGCCCTGGCACCATCACCACCAAGCTACAGCCAACAATAATTCATCCAATATGAAACCAAAAAGGTCATCGTCGTCCTAAGTTTTAATGTTCAGATGATGTGAAAAATGCTCAGACTTCAGCGTCAAAATGACCAAGGTCAAGATTAATCGCAAAAGACAACTGCTGCATTTCTTATAGCACAGGGAAAGCTTTAACAATTATCTTCTGATATTCTTAAAAATCAGACTTCAGACAGAAGAAGTCTTCACTGTAAAGCAAATCAAGTATAGGCAAATATTAAGAAAGAATTCCACAAAGCATCTTTCCTAGGAAGTAATCTTCATTGGCAGGTAAATGTAACGCAAGGGGTGGGAAGGGGATGGGGGGGGAGAAAAAAGTAAAAATGAAAAATTAAAAAGTCTTTCAAGAGACTGGGTCTCTACTGGGAGGTTTGACAACAACCAATCAACCATAAATGACAAAACATTCCTTGATCCATAGACTTTCCAAACATCCGTCTCACAGTCTGTATGAAGCCCACATGCCCACACTAAAACCATTTGTCAGTGACCTTGCCAGAATCAGACAGAAATGTGTCACTTTACACACAGGACATTTCCAGTTAATAATAGCAGAGACTGGTCGTGACCTGGGAAATTGGATGTCCCTGACTGCAAGGGTGGATGTGGCATTGGCAAAGTACTTCAATCACAACTGTCCAAAAAGCCTGAAGGTGGAGGCCACTCAAATAATAGCTAATGTTGTCTTTGGCATTCAATCTGATCCATAGTATGTTCAGCTTCAAGTATGAATATTTATGTAATTTGTGTGTGTGTGTGTGTGTGTGTGTGTGCTTCAATGTATATTGAAACGAATGTGTTTGCTTTCAGACCAATAACAGTACATGAATGCATTCTACTTTTCAGGTCAATAAAAATGTGTATTTCAAGTGCGTTTCAGACATATAGTTCATATCAATGCTTTTTACTGTTAATATGTGCATTTCAAACAAATGAAAAAAAAAATATTGTGCTAGATTTTGTATGCAGCGAGTCATTCAGATTGAGAAAGATGAATTTACATGCACATTTGTATTTTCAACCCCCAAACTGGGTTAGCATGTATTGAATACAAAAAACAACAACAAAAAACCTTCAGACTCACAACATTCAGTCAGAAAGGATTTATTCTACCGCTGAGTGGTCACATGACCCCCCCTCTCCCACTTACAACGGTCATTTTACGCTGCTGTGATTTGAAAGAGGTCTGCAGGACGCGGTGCTCTTCGTGGAGGTCAGCATACTTCTTACACAGGGCGGCCAACTTTTCCTCAGGGGAGTTCAGGCTGCTGAGCGCTCGCAGAATGTACTCTGTAAACATATCGTCTGTAGTGATCCAGAATCAGTACGGGGACTGTATCCATAGTAACGCATCAGACATGACGACTTCCTGGAGAGAAAAACCTAGAAAAAAATTATGATGGCAGTGGGAAGGACTGGCAGGTATGATGGAAGGCAGGGGAAAAAAGAAAGACAGCCACTGCTCTAAAGCACACCACAAAGTAACACACTAGCTGCTTTAAACTACAATTTGAACATTTTTCATTCAGATCCTTACATTGGTGGGAACAATCAGGGAGCTGGTGTTGTGTTCCCAAGATTTTCAGCAGGAAAACATAGAGCAAAATCAGCTGAAAAGAGACTAACTGGTATGCCTGAACAGTTCTGTCAGAATGAAATATTTTCAAGGCATACAATGAACTGCTTCATTTTTCAGTGACATAACTGTATAAATTCTGTCTCGTTTGATTGTGTTATCCACAAAAGACCATGCATATTAGTACAGTGACATCAGACCTGCAGGGTGCTGTCTATCCCAGTGGTCGAGCACAGTTAACAGTCTGCCACTGCCAGTTCACATACAAACCCTGCTAGTACATGCTTTAAAACTGCCTTCTCTGCTGGAGTTGAATTGACCCTCCTCCCACCCCCTCCTTTGTTTGTGTGTGTGTGTATGTGGGGGGGGGGGGGGGAGAGAGAGAGAGAGAGAGAGAGAGAGAGAGAGAGTGTATGTGTACAAGGCATGCAACCTTTTTTCCAAAGATTGGGTCCTAAACAAAATCTGGCCATGTCCATCAGCAAATTAGGCCCTCTGTTGTTCTGAAGATCTTCTGCGTCAATGTACTGTACATATATGTGCATGTGTGGGTGTCTGCAGGCATGCCTGCGCATATGCTCGTTTGTTACACTGTCAGTCACTCACCAATACTCTTGTCTTCCTTCTTCTTGGTCTTCACGGCCGCTGTTTTGCTGTCTGGCTCAGGCTTGGTTTCAGGAGGCTCAGCGGCTGCCACAGCGCCCTCACTTGTGCCAGACCCCCTTGTCTCCTTGGCAGAACCTGCTGTGGTTTCCTCTGCTGGTTCTGGAGACTCGCTTGACGACAGGCGCTCTTCTGCTGAGGCGGGGTCAGTGCCCGGCTCCTGGAGAGAAGCCATTGGCTGAACAGTGTCAGTGGCCATGGTCAGGGTGTCAGTGGCTGCCAAACAGGAGATTGTGCTGCCCTTCGTTTCTTGAGCTTTGTAAGCTGCCTTGATGGACTGCTCTGATGTGCCTATATAATGTGGTCTGGTCGTGCTGCTACACTACTGTCCTGGGACAATGTGGTGTGCTCAGAGTCGGAAGCTCTTTGCGCCCTCAGAACTGATGTCTTGTGATAACACGCTTTTTCCTTTAGCCTCCGAACTGGCGTCAGTGTGTAGACAGGTTTCTTCTCTGTTTAAAGGTGTTTGGATACAGATTTCCTTGTCTGACTCCGATTCTGCTTGCTGATAACCAGTCTGTACATGCACACCGGAACCCTGGATTACGGCACTTTCTTCTTTGCAACAATCTCTTTGCTGATCAGAGGAAGCTTCCTGTTCATCCAAAATGATATGCTGGCTCTGTGTAATTTCTTTATGATGCTTTCTTTCTTTCTCTGCTCTGGTATCCTCAGCACACAAACAAGACTGTTTACATCAACAACGTCTTCAACACCTCGCACATCGACAGATGATGTACCAGGTTCGACAGATGATGTACCAGGTTCCGCACAAACGACAGGCTGGGTATCACAAGATTCCTGACTCTCAGGACAAGCCAACGTTGTTGAATATGTGGTCAGCGTCCTGTCCTTAGTAACATACAGATCCTCTGCTGCTGACTGTGATTCCTGCACTGACTGGCCCACACCTGTTCTGCTGGCTGCAGCCTCTTCACCTTGAGCTGTGGGTTCTTGAACAGCCTTGGTACAAACTACTGTGGCATCTGCTGGCGTTTTCTTTGATGGGCTGTGGTGTTCTTTACTGCCTTGGTGAGGCTGATGTCGGTGACACTCACTGCCAGCTGTAAGAGATTCTTCTCCCACTCCCTGATTGTCAGACAGGTCTTCAGAATCTTCCTCTTGGTTCTGAAAACGACAGATGATTGGTCGTAAATGGAAATTCCAAACAAACTATGTCCGCTAATTTTCACGTGCATATTCACAGGTACAGACACAAAATGTGCGCATGTGCTCACACACAAAAAAGCATCTGCAATGACATTCTACCAAAACACATATAAGAATCATATCTTATACATGCTCATAATGTGCCTGCATCATGATGGATTTGAAATATACTGCAGTTTCACATAATACTCTGAATCTGCCAAGGTGAAGTACATGACATGGAAGGACGGACGGAACAACGGAAGGAACAGGCGGCTTTCTCTGCAAGTGTGCCTCTTTTGGACAAAGACACCAATGGATCTTGTTTTGGGATGGAGAAAATGATGTTCTTACAGCTGCATGTATTGCACTGTTCACAAATTCATGAATTGACAGGTGCACTACTGAGCACCTGAATTCCACGGCTAACAAACAAACAAAAATCTGGCCTCCTCATCGACGCCCATAAGTACATATTCATGGTCTTAAAGTACAGTTATATGTCTCAACATCTAGAACATTGTACCGTTGACATATTCATGGTTTACTAGTACAGTTATATGTCTCAGAATCTAGAAAATTGTAAAGTTGAACATTTTCCTCCATAACACACCAATTCAAAACAATAAAATAAGGAGATCTGTAACATAACTGCTTAATGCACAGCAATAATTCTTTTTTTCACACATGTTCTAACATGTTTAGAGACAGCCTTTGTTATGATAATAACAAATCATAATTACACAACACTATGTAATCAGACAGATACTGAGGCAACACTGGGAAAAAAAATCCTTATGCCACAGAAGTTTGTAATCATCTAATAATTATCCATTCGTGTGTGTGTGTGTGTGTGTGTGTGTGTGTGTGTGTGTGTGTGTGTGTGTATGTGTGTGCGTGTGTGTGTGTGGTGTGCGTGTGTGTCAGTGTGAGTGTGTGTGTGTGTGTGTGTGTGTGTGTGTGTGTGTGTGTGTGTGGTGTGTGTGTGTGTGTGTGTGTATGTGTGTGTGTGTGTGTGTGTGTGTGTGTGTGTGTGTGTGTGTGTGTGTGTGAGTGAGAGAGAGAGAGAGAGAGCGAGAGAGAGAGAGAGAGAGAGAGAGAGAGCACTTTCTCCCTGAGAGAGAGAGAGAGAGAGAGAGAGAGAGAGAGAGAGCACTTTTTCCCCTATTCAATCTTAGTATGTTGGTTCCTTTCTCGTTTCTAAAAACAATTTCTTTTCATTTACAAACGAGGAAAGAGGATAAATCAAATGTATGCTCAAGTGAAACATATGCACAGTAAAGAGGGGCTGAAATAAACAGTACGTTCACACCAATTTATACAATGATCAATTACGATGAACAATTCTCCGCGACTACAGACAGATGGAGTCACAAATGTATGGGTACATGGACCAGAAACAGAGAGGGTATGAAGCAGGAAGCAGTGAGACACAGGGTGAGGGTGATGACCATTAAGGGCACAGTGGGGAGAGAGGCATGAGGCGATAGGGGATGGGAGGAAGAAGTAGAGATCTGAGGGGGCTTGGGGAGGGTGGCAGTTGGGGGGGGGGGGGGGGGGCCTGAGAAAAGGTTGGGGACAGACAGGATGAGACAGGCATGGGGCCAGGAGAAACAAGAATCACCAGGAATCCCAGGAAACCAGGTCAGTGTGTTGACTCTGCACCCAAATCGTTTAAACACATGCAAGGAACACCTAGTGAGGATTTTACCAGAATTCTGCCTCTAGCTACAACTTAAATTAAACAATATATATGTCATATTGGGTGGTGGAAAAGAAAGAGATAATCTTCATATATAAATGTTTGTAGATACCAATCTCAAGTCAAAATAAAGAAGTTGGAATCAAACAATTGTAATCCACTCTTCTGCTGCCTCTCACACAGTGTGTGTGTGTGGGGGGGGGGGGGGGGGGGGGGGGAGGGGTGGTGGGTGGGTCTCTGTGTGGTGTGTGTGTGTGTGTGTGTGTGTGTGTGTGTGTGTGTGTGTGTGTGTGTGTGTGTGAGCATGAACATCAGGGGATGTGCGTGCATAATGCATACCTGCATGTGTTGTGTGAATAAGTGCTAGAGTGCGCAAGCACGTGCATGTGTATGTGCATGTGTGCATGTGTGTGTGTGCATGCGCTTGCGTGAGCATGCATGCATGCATGCTAGGGCCCACGTGTGCTTGCATGTACATGTGTGTATAACTACAAGTCTATTTTTTGTTGATCCCCTTCCTCTTCCCTCTCTCTTTTTCTCCAAAATGAAACAAAGGAACCATGCAGGTTTCATGACACTGGCTCACTGCAGCTGGCTTACTGCAGCTGGCTCACTGCGGCTGGCTCACTACAGCTGGCTCACTGCGGCTGGCTCACTGCAGCTGGCTCACTACAGCTGGCTCACTGCGGCTGGCTCACTACAGCTGGCTCACTGCGGCTGGCTCACTGCAGCTGGCTCACTACGGCTGGCTCACTGCGGCTGGCTCACTACAGCTGGCTCACTGCAGCTGGCTCACTGCAGCTGGCTCATTACAGCTGGCCCACTGCAGCTGGCCCACTGCAGCTGGCTCACTACAGCTGTTTCCTACAGCTGGCCCACTGCAGTTGGCTCACTGCAGCTGGCTCCTACAGCTGGCCCACTGCAGCTGGCTCACTGCAGCTGGCTCACTACAGCTGTTTCCTACAGCTGGCCCACTGCAACTGGCTCATTACAGCTGGCCCACTGCAGCTGGCTCACTGCAGCTGGCTCACTACAGCTGTTTCCTACAACTGGCCCACTGCAGCTGGCTCACTGCAGCTGGCCCACTGCAGCTGGCTCACTGCAGCTGGCTCACTGCAGCATGTCAGTGCCACACTGTCATCTCAGACAGCTGACAATCCTGACAGCTGGCACTGTTGACACCACAGTATGTTCCTCCCATGATCTTCTCCAAGAACACATCAAACTTGATACCCTTTAACAGTGCATACTGTCTAAACAATCTGTACATGATATATACTTAAAATACTGCTGCATCCATCAAATCCACACAGAAAAAGACATTTTGTTTTCTCTGAAAAAAAAAACATATGTATGATCCTGGCTTTCCTTAGCCTACTGTTTTCAGTTTCTTTTCTGAAAAGCAGAGAAGGAGAGAGAGAGAGAGGAGAGAGAGAGAGAGAGGAGAGAGAGAGAGAGAGAGAGAGAGAGAGAGAGAGGAGTGTGTGTGTGTGTGGTGTGTGTGTGTGTGTGTGTGTGTGTGTGTGTGTGTGATCCTGGTTAGTAAGGATCCTGGCTTTCCTTAGTCTACTGCAACTACATTCAGTTTCCTTTTCTGAAAAGCAGAGAGAAAGAGAGAGAGAGAGAGAGAGAGAGAGAGAGAGAGAGAGGAGAGAGAGAGAGAGAGAGAGAGAGGAGGAAGGAGACAGACAGACCAACAGGGCAAAGAAAAGAGGATCTAGACGGGAGAGACAGAGAGGTGAAAAACAACCACACAACCAAAGCAAAAAGCCAGGAGTCGTGCCTGTTGCACTGTGCAATGCTATGTCAGACAGTGGGTGCCTGCCGTGACGTTTTGTCGACGACCTGGATCCCAGCCATCCTTTCCTCTGCTCCCCATTCCAACCATTCACACTCTGCTTGATGTTTTACATAAACTATATATACCAGCCGCCATGGTGGGGACCACACAGCCGAGTTTCATCCACTTAAAGATGCGTTTCTGAGAGTGTTGCTCAAATTTCCTGACCAACACTGCAGGTGCCTGTATCTCTCGGGCCTGGTTGACGCCGGGATATATTATGAAAGGAAGCGTAGAGTACAGCCCTGTCATGTAGTCTCAGACCGAAATGGAAATCCGTAGCATCATCTTCATCATCCTCATTCTCATCGATCATCGATCAGCATGAAAAAAAAAAAGTCTCAAATTCTGTGGCCCTTCATGCCCTGCTCTCATGGTGACCTCAATTTCGATGTCCTCTCCACGTCTGTGGCTTGGTTTGGTTCCGTCGGGGTCACCGGTATCGGCGAGTCCATGGGGGCTGTCGTTGGACGGACGTGGTGGCGCCCTCCGGAGGAGAGCTCACTCACGCCGGCTCCGCGACTAAGCAATTATTGTCGTCAGTAGGGGGCTTAGTAGGTGGTGTCCTGCGTATATGTTAGATCAGAACAGGCGCCACTGAACACCACTGAAGTGACTCGGCAGCAGTGCAGTGTCTCCTCTGGTGGGTTGCCTCTTGACGACTTGACATTGACTGCTACCTGTGGATTGCCGGTGCCGGGGCTGCGGCGGGGTCAAACCAGGCTGTGGATGTGGACCTGGAGGTTAAAATAGGTTATGGGATAGACGTTTTTTGTCATGAAACTGTGGGCTTTTGTTACTAAGTTAAAGACAACTTCTTGCACCCACTTGGAAAACTTACCAATTGTTTGTATATCCTAAAAAAGTTTGTATTATCTTAAAACAGAGGTGGGATGGGAAATACTCACAACCCCCTACTCCTATATAAAGTTAAAACGAACTCTGCACTCATGTCACACACCATTCAATAATCTGGCAGTCCTTAACAACAGTCTCATGATTTCACAATCTATCATTTAAGACAAGTCAGTAATCTGTACAATTCTTCTAGCCACAGCTGTGCCTTTCTCTTCCTTGAAATATTTTCATCATCTTCCACTTCACTGCTAAAACCACTGTCTGAACAGGCCTTCATGAAGGCCAGAAGAACACGGCGTTAAGAAGACACAGGCAATCCAGTTCCTTGTACTCCCCCCCCCCCCCTCCCCCCCCCCCCCCCCCCCCAAAAAAAAAACAAAAAAAAAAAGACCCTGAAAGATAGGTAAACATAACAGACTGACAAACTTCAACATTATTATGCCAACAGGAAATCTGTTTTGCATAAACTTCACCTAACTCAAGAAGAAACTTTCAGTGCCTTTGATTTCTGATAATGTGTATTCAAGTTGCATCCTCTCAAGAAACTTTGTTGTTGTTGTTTGTGAAAACCATGGTTTACATTTTCATATAAAAAAATATCAGTAGTTAAAACTTCCCACTTGAATATCTTACATGGCTATAATACAAAACAAATGTATTGAGTGTAGAATCATACATACATAATTTCATCATTTATGTCCTCTAAGTAATATACAAACTGCTATTACTATTATTACAATCATTATCATCATTTACAAAGACTTCAAAGATGACTTATTCTGTGGCAAAGGGACATTGCCCAGTAAGACCTTCGGAGAAAGACGTTCCCTCTCCGTCTTCCCTCACTTTCCAGTCAAATCTTCCTGTAATATTTCTGGTCTTTTTCCATGCTAGATGATTTGCCTCTTGAAAACCCCCTTCACTCTTCCCGAAGAGCCAACTGTAATAAGGATTTCTGGAGGTCCTTATTGAAAAGGTTCCACAGCACAACTTCACTTGCAAAGAATGAGTAGTCGGAAAACATGACTGTTACGAAAAGAACAGTAAAGGGTTTCTATAAACAACAAGAAAAAAAAGAAGAAGATAAGAGCGACAAAAAGACGAGAGAAGGAGCACAGCACTCTGGAGGCTTACTTTACCACATCCCCAGGCGATGTAAGAAAAGTGGGGCCCATCATTTACGCCCCCACACTCATGGCCTGATACACAGAAAAGCCCAACAGGCGCCACAGGTCTGGTCAGTACATGCACAGGTCTGGTCAGTACATGCACGGCTGTTTTGACACAAATGTCTTGTCTCTGACTCACAGCTGCTGGGCAACCAGCAGGCTCCAAGTGTCACACAGGCCTGTATTAAACCTCAGAGGGCTCAGGCTGCTTGGCCACAACGATTTCAGTTGGGAGTGAGTCTGTATGTGTGTAAGCCTCCTCCCCTGGGTATGTCTGCAGTGACAGTACTTTCCTTTTAGTTTCCCCACAAAATATGTGAGGCAAATAACTGGTGTGTGTGTGTGTGTGTGTGTGTGTGTGTGTGTGTGTCACTCTGTGTGTGTGTGTGTGTGTGTGTGTGTGTGTGTGTGTGTGTGTGTGTGTGTCACTGTGTGTGTGTGTCACTGTGTGTGTGTGTGTGTGAGTGTGTATGTGTGTCACTGTGTGTGTGTGTGTGTGTGTGTGTGTAAATGCATGTGAACATATGTGTGTGGTGCACATATATGTATGCATGCAGAAGCATGCACAACTTTAAAATATACCCAAAGGTTGACATAGCAAGCTGTATAACTTAAAAAAAAAACAACCAAAAAAAACCCCGAAAAAAACCCAGAACCCCCCCCCCCCCCCCCCCCCCCCCAAAAAAAAAAAAAAAAAAAAAAAAAAAAAAACTGCCCTAACTCAAAAGAACCAGAAATATGTGTGGCCTTTAAATAATCAGAGCTACGAATCAAAAGCACCACAAAATGAACTAACAAGGCACTTCACAATTCAGTCAAAAAACACAAAACAAAAACTATCCACTGAGCTGGGCTTTCCTTCTTTTCTTCCTTAACACCTGACAGCAAGATGGGAGCACACAACAGACACAAGGTGGCAGCACCCCCAGACACCCAGGCTGTTGGTTCCCCACCAGAGACCCCACTGGGCACACAGCCTCCAGAAGGGACTGACTGACTGACTGAACACACAAAGGCAACTGACATCTCCCTGGGGGAGGGAGGAGAAGGGTGGTGGTGGGTGGAGGGTACAGGTACCAACAGAGACAAGACAGGCTGTGCACTCCCTGCTGTCAGTGCTCTGGCATGCTGCAGTGTGAGTGTGTGTGCAGGCAGCCTGTCTGACAATCCAATTCTGCTGACTCCCTCACAATGTACCCCCCCCCCCCCCCCCCCAGCTCATCAATCCACAGAGGCAGCTTATGGCCCTGTGCCCTCACGTGTATTCAAAACAAAAATGTATTGCAAAATCAACTCCATTTATATAAAACAAAAATGTATGGTAAAATCAACTCCACTTAATGTAATCATGTCTACAGAAAAGATAAGATACGCTCTGCCTTTTCTTTTTTTTTTCTTCCTTTTTTTTTTAAAAGTAAAAATCAGATTTCAGACATCATGCTGCTTTTACGCTGACCAATCAGTGGTGTGAAGATAACAGCAGGCCATTATCTCACCACTTACCAGACTGCTTTTATGCTTAACAATAGGTGGTGTGAGATGGGGGTGAGGTGGGGAGGAAGGCGATACAGACAGAAAGGATTAGAGACAGACTAGGAGGTGGAGAAAAGAGTGACTGAGAGAGAGAGAGAGAGAGAGAGAGAGAGAGAGAGAGAGAGAGAGAGAGAGAGGGGGTAGGCAGGGTAGGAAGGGAGGGGAGAGAAAGAGAGATCCTTGTGAAGGGTGAGGGTAAGAAAAAGAGAGTGGGAGACAGAGAGAGGGGGAGGGGGGAGAGGGAGGAATGGATCGAAGAGGGAGGCAGAGAGACAGAGACGGGGAGGGAGGAAGGGACAGACAGAGGGAGAAAGAAAGAGAGAGAGATGGGGAGGGAGGGAGACAGAGACAGGAAGGCACAGCGAGAGAGAGAGAGAGAGAGAGAGAGAGAGAGAGAGAGAGAGGACAGAGAGAGATGGAGAAGGAGGGGGAGGAGGGGGAGGGAGAGAGAGAGAGAGAGAGAGAGAGAGAGAGAGAGAGAGAGAGAGGAAGAGAGAGAGAGAGAGAGAGAGCCGGAGAGAAAGGAACAGAGAGAGAGAGAGAGACAGAGACGGGGAGCAAGAGAGGGAGGCGGAGGTGGAGAGAGAGAGAGAGAGAGAGAGAGAGAGAGAGAGAGAGAGAGAGAGAGAGACAGACAGACAGACAGAGACAGAGACAGAGACAGAGATGGGGAGCGAAAAAGAGAGTGACAATAACACATTTTGACTGCCATTGAAAGAAAGAGAACTCATATGATTTCACAAATATTTCAAGTCCATAGTGGACAACATCCCTCCCCCCAACACACACACACACACACACCACTGAACACACAACCTGCATATGCACACACACGCATGCACGTCATGACTGTACGCGCGCACACACACACACACAACAACATGTCCATGCACCACATCAAATCAATTTTCTTTGACCATCAAGCCATGACAAATACAGAATAAGTGCTGAATGTGGATTCATATATCATCACAAACTTTTAACTCAACATAAATCATTATTGTTTGTGATATTCAATCTCTGAAAATCATTGGATTCTGCTATAATCATATTTTGCAAATGATATGGTAATTTTTTCATTGGAACTGTATAGAACTGCGATGAGATCTTTTCTTGTGCAGCTGGCTGACTGACAATTTAGCATCTAATTCAAATATGTGCATAAGCAGGGCAATCAAAAACAAAATATACTTCATCTTCACGATTGTTTCTCTCCACACTCATGGGGCATGTTTTATTATCTGATACTTCAAACCATTTTTTGTTTGCAGCGAGGCCCAGTGTTCTAGATTGAAATTTTGGTTGGTAAGTAATGTCTATGCCGTTTATGTGTAACAATCACAAAATATTTTTTCCATTTCTGAATTATTTTTAAACAAGAGATACCATTCGTATTTGACATTTCCATCCATGCTGCAATACCAATTTTGTCTGTAAGAACAAATTAATAAATCTTTGAATTCAAAAAGAAACTGTGCAGTATTGCCTACTCCCTGACAAAACCTAACGATACCCAAACCATTTTCTGTCAGCATTTTCATTACACACGAAGCTAAATTAAATGTTCGCAATCATGTTTTCAGAAAAGTGTTCTATACACTTGAGAAGAGTCTGTCTTAGGTAACGAACTTATCTTAATTGATTGCATTGACATACATTCATGAAAACAGAGGATATTGTCCACTTTCACCATAAACCATTTTTGTTTGATGCATGCAAGGATACACACATTATATGCTTCAGAGAGAGAGAGAGAGAGAGAGAGAGAGAGAGAGAGAGAGAGAGAGAGAGGGAGAGAAGAGAGAGAGTTTTGTTTGACTAAATGTATACCTTTACATACATGTGCATGGAACTATGACATATCATTCCTGATGGCGATAAAGTTTCCAATACCAGTGAAGCTTTTCTGTAAAATCAAGTTAGTCTTCTTGTGTTGCCAGTACAAATGCAATTCATTCTACACTTATTACTGTGGGAAATCATGCGCACATAGCCAGGATATGAACATGTGATGATTTGGGATATGTGTGTGTTTCTGTGAGAATGTGTGTGTGTGCATGTGTAATGCGAATGTTAATTGATATGACTGTGATAGTGTCAATGTCAGAGAGAGAGAGAGAGAAGCGGAGCAGAGACAGACAGACAGGCAGAGAGAGAGAGAGAGAGAGAGAGAGAGAGAGAGAGAGAGAGAGAGGATGAGAGCTGGTGTTGTGTGTGTGTGTGTGTTGTGTGTGTGTGTGTGTGTGTGTGTGTGTGTGTGTGTGAAAACATTAAACAGATGTGACAATCACATTACAGTGTCATGTCAGTGGAACTTCACCTTTCTTTATCAGAGTCACCTTACATTTTCATGTATGCACAATCTCACATATCAGTGAACCCCAAACGAATCATTCTGATTAACCACAAGAAAGGCACAGAATACATTTCCTCACTCACTCCCACCACACACACACACCACACGACAGTTTTTAAATCATAATGGGTTAAGAGGAACAGAACACACAAGTAATTTCTTGATATGGGCCAAAGACAGGGTCTTGACCTAGTTTTACGTAAAACATCGAAATCCCACACCTTTCCTAGTGACAGTTCAGATCTGCATACAACAGAAATGATGTTCTTGCTGTTTGCAGCCCAACACCCAGCCATCAACCCTCCACCCCCACCCCTCTCCCCTTCCTGAGGGCTACATCTATGCCAGCTGGGTATACACATACCAAACCTTCAATGGGTATGGTTAGAGCACCTAGTGTACCTAGAGACATGTACTGCAAAGATTAGACATCTGGGCTATGGGCCCCCCTCCACACAGCCCCAGACCTTCTTGCCTACAGTGAACTAATTGAGAAAAGCTGCTGGGAAAAAGCTGTCTTGCATAGTACAGTCATACCATCATCAGGCTGATGGTTGTCATTTCCACTCTGTGCTCTCTTGTACTGTTGGGGAACAGAATGTAACACTTCATGACCAACACTGCAAGTAGTGCAGTGAGTCAACACTTTTTTTTAACAAAATCTTACACACAGTTCTAGTGTTTTGTTTTAAAAACTTGAAACAAGTTTTTTTTTTTTCATCAGATAAAGAATAAATATTCATTACATATGTCGTAAGAATAAAGCATATTGGATGACAAGGCATGCACATTTTCAACCTGTTCATTGAGTGTGACCAACTTTGGGAAAACTTTAGTTTGCCACCAGACTGAGAAAAACATGTTATGTTCTGCATTAACTCAGCATTTTAAAACATATTTCCAGAATGTCTGCATGTTGTTACATCATTCAACAAGTTCAACAGCTCACTGGTCTAAAAAGAAAAATATACTAATAATCCTGGGGTTTTTTTGTTTCCCTGAAAGTTTTTTTTTTATTTGTTCTGTTTTCAAATGTCTTAACAGATCTGTACCTGAATCATGGGGACAGACATGTACACAGAGAGAGAGAGAGAGAGAGAGAGAGAGAGAGAGAGGAGAGAGAGAGAGAGAGAGAGAGAGAAACAGAGTGACAGAGAGAGAGAGAGAGAGAGAGAGAGAGAGAGAGAGAGAGAGAGGGGGAGGAGACAGAGTTAGAGACAAACAATATCGGGGACGCATGCACTCACATGTGTGTGTTGTGTGTGTGTGTGTGTGTGGTGTGTGTGTGTGTGTGTGTGTGTGTGTGTGGTGTATGCGTGGGGGTGGCGTGCATCGGTGGTGTTGCATGTGTGCGTGTGTTTTGTGTGTGCGAGCACATTATGTGTGTATCCTCTGTGTGTGTGTGTGTGCGCACGCGGCGCGCGCGCGCGAGAGAGAGAGAGAGAGAGAGAGAGAGAGAGAGAGAGAGAGAGAGAGAGAGAGAGAGAGATTTCTTGAGCGTTTTGCACAAGGTGACGGCGACTTAAAATGTTTGCACACATATAATCGAGTGGTTCAGCCATCACATTCAGTGGGGCTGCAGATGGATGTGGCTGTTCTCAGGGAAGGGGACCCTCTTTCAACTCATGGCAGATAACTAATAATTTAGCAGTCATTACTAGTCGTTAATAGTTCAAATGTATATATGATGACTAAAAAAAAATATCACATCTGCGTCCCTTGATTTAACTGCATGTGTTATCAGATCTTAGAATCTATCGCTATGAAGACAAGAAAACCTTAATTCCAGTAACACTATTTCATCTCTCTCTCCGTTTGAGAGTGTGTCCGCCCGTTTGTCAGTCTGTCCATCTGACTCATTGTCTCTCTTTTGTCGTCGTATTCTATGTTTATCTGTCATGCTCTGCGTCTGTATTTGTCTGTCTGCCCCCCCCCCCCCCCCCCCCCCCCCCCCCCCCCCCTCTCTGTGTGACATAATATATATGTTAATATTTGTTAGTGCATGAGCTCTCTCTCTCTCTCTCACGCTGCAGACACATACACACACGCACATACACACACACACATTGTGGATCTCTGTTTAAGAACTGTAGTCATTGGTCTTTTGGTAATTGTTCTTTTGGTTTGAGTGGTAAATGCAACGAGCTAAAGTGACAGTACACTAAACAAGAACATAAATTTATCCAAATGCTTTGTATCAAATTTAAAAAAAAAAACAAAACAGGAAGTGAATGTCCATTGGTAATGAAATACACCGACTAAGCATGGTGTGAGAGGCTTTGAAGATGAAAAGAGTGAAAAAAAATGGGAAAAGGAGGATGGAGGAACCACTAAAAACAAAACAAAACAAAACAAAAAAAAACAAATACCCCCCAGTATTTGTTAGCATAGTTAATGAGAATTACACCAATAACTGGAATGATTAATCTTGGAAAAATAGTGACTTTTTACATGCAGTACTTTCAGTGAAAATTTCACTATTTTATTACTAATATTAAACAACTATATGAAACATAGCTGCATAACAATGTGCAGATCATATCTGATTCCAGTGCCTAAGTAAGTTGCAATAACATTATCAAACGTTCACTGGGCAAAAAGCTATCAATCAAGACCAAAGGCATTGATCTAATTTGATATTTGGAGAGTTGAAACCCTGGGAACACCAATGTTATGTAGTGTTTTGGCCTGAGTATGTTTACTGGAGCACGCGGACTACATACAGTACATTACTATTACTCTGGCATCGATGCAAACACAGGCCTATACACATGCACTGTGGAGAAGTTTTGTTATCCAGTTCTGGCGCTGGTAGTCTCTCCTCAGGCCAGCCTGTTTCAGTGGCCTCTATGATTGCATTTGTAGTATTTATAGACAGTTCTAATCTTCAATTATTTCTGACATGAAATGGAGTTACTATTTTTCTGTTAATGTCTGCTCAACCATTCTGCAACAGCTGGCCGCAACCTCCAGCATCCAGAACTTTTACACTTCTTTGAACTTTTTACCTAGTTGAAAGCGGATGGTTAACAACATTATTCTGGCTTGGGTCCCGGTCATGTTTGCATCGGAGGGAATGAAATGGTTGATCGTTTGGCCAAGAATGCCACAACAGAGAAAAAACTGTCAAAACACGTCTATCCCCTGCTCAGATCTGAAACCCAAAAATTAATGATTATGTCAGAGACCTCTGGCAGGAGGACTGGAATACACAGACGGATAACAAGCTCTTTCAGATCTGTCCAAACCTTAAGGAGTTCCTCTCATCTATGGCTGGTGGTCGTAAGGAAGAAGAAACAATTCTGTGCCAGCTGCACATCAGCCATTCGCATTTTACCCTTTCATACCTTTTAAAGAGTGAAGAAGTTCCGTGGTGCATTCATGTCATGTGCCACTCACAATGACAACACTGTTTTGTTAGAGTGTTGGGACTTGCATAATGTGAAGACACCAAACACATTTTACAGCAGATTCCATGAAAACCTTATTCAGAGATGTTCCGCTGAAAGAGGTTAACATTTTTCATTGGATCTGAGGTTTTTTAGTCAGTGGAAAGTTTTTTTTGTTTTTTTTAACAAACTTTTGGGGATGAGTTTTTAGACGATGTATTTTAAAGAATTGTGTGAATGAAAGACTTGTGAACTGATTTTAACGTGGGTGACAGCCCCTGATATGGCCCTTTGCGGTTTGGCTGGGCTATAAGCAACATTATATTATCTCATTCTGCAACAGATCAATGCATAGTTCTGCAAACACTTTTGTCATGCGATATCTGTAGGTGAAAATTCTGAGACTCATTTCAGTCCTGAGTCAGTCTAAGAATGGAAGTCTCTGGCACTACAGCATATTCATACTGACTGGGTGACTTTGACATTACAGATTCAGGTCCTTTAAGTCATAGGACTATGCTCAGGTTCTCAAACTAAACTGACTGGCCTGGGTGGTTGAGGGATGGTGCCAATCAGATCACTTACTGAACAATTTAGTCTAGGCATTCTGAGTCATACACTGAAGGTAGTGCTGCCCAGGGCTTGTCCAATCTTCTCTTGAAGGGGTCTACCAATGGCGCTGTTACCACGTCATCTGGGAGGCTGTTCCAGAGGTTCACAACTCTGTTTGTGAAGTAGTTGCCCCTGTACATTGAGACGATGCCTTGGTTTCTGAAGTTTCAAGGAGTTGCCTCTGGTGGATCTCAGCTCATTCGTGATGACGGGGAAGTCAGGCATGACACTTTGTAGAAGCCATGCAGGTTACTTGTAGACTTCAATTACATCTCCCCACTTTCTCCAGTGTTCCAGACATGGAAGCTTCAGCCGACGTAGCCCTTTCGGGGTACGGGAGGTCCTTCAGAGGGCCCAACATTTTGGTCGCCCCTCCTCTGGACGCTTTCCACTTCAGGGCAAAGGCCTTTTTGATTCTTCTCGTCTGGCTTCCACACACAGTGACCGTATTTCCAGGTGTGGCCTGACTAATCCCTTGAACAGCTGGACAAAAGTGCTGGTGTAAGGCAGTCAAAGGTCCTGCGGATGACTCCAACAAAGCGCTTTGCCTTTGATGTTGCCTCTGCCTCGTGCTGCTTAAAAAGAGAGCGCCTTGTCGATGGTCACCCCAAGATCCTTCTCTGCCTGTGTTTCTTTCAGTTTTTACTCTAATGAGTTGCCGTCTATGTCTTTACTGTTCATGAAATACTCTGTTTCTCTTCCTGGCCTAGTTTCAGGACACAGCACTTAATCAGGATGGAATTTTAGTTGCAATTTGTCAGACCATTGCACCAGCTCGTCCAAGTCATTCTGCAATGGTTTCATGGTTGTTCGGAACATCTACTCTGGTAAACAACTTCGTGTCCGTCAGCGAACATCCTTACTTGGCTCTTCACTTTGGCAGGCAAATCTTTTATGTAGATCACAAAATATTGTGCTTGTGGTATACACTGCAAAGTTTGTTTCATGTGACTATCTCCTGTTTTAAGCGCATGGACTGTATTTCAGCACCTGGCTTGACAAGGGCAAAGAAGCATTTTGGTTGCTGCTATTGGATGGCATTTGCGGCATTGGTGGATAAATCTATGTGCACAGTTTTCTTCTTTTTTTTTTTTTTTTTTTTTTTTGTTTTTTTCTTTTTCTTTTTTTGTTATGGGGTCTATCCTGATAAGGTTTTCTGTAAAGCTGAGGCTTTCATAAGGAACGGAAGAGATTTGCTAAAAGCACCAAGTTGTTCTTTAGATCTTCCTACATTAGGAATAAGGAATTTATAAAGTCTGGATTTCTCTGGTAACTTTGCTGCTAAAGCTAGAAACATTGTCACATACTTGATGGTAAGATCCACATTTACCTTCTCTACTCTTCCTGGTGTAATATGAAAAAAGCAAACGTTCTCATAGTAACACACGAGTTTCAAGCAAGTTTCAAAAGTTGTTTTTTATGGAGTTAAAGCAGAGGAGTACATAGTGGTAAATGTGGATTTTGCCACTGTAGACAGCATGCTGCCTTTTTTTTTTTTTTTTTTTTTTTTTTTGATATCAGGTTTGATCGCATGTAACTGGTAGTTACACCACAAATAAACTAGCGCGCGAACCAACGGAACACACTACAGATGGATAGGCCATATGATCTGCAACTATGCGAGCGCAGTTTACTCTCAGTTCCTAACATGAAAACAAAGGCTGCATATTTCTTTTGTGTTCGGGTTGGTCCTCTGCTTTGTGTAGGCCTTCTTCGCGTATTACATGTCCCCCGAACAGGAAGACATCCAATCCCCCATCTTATTGCCGAACTGAACCACCATAAGCTTATAAACTCGAAAGCGTGTACATCAAAACGATTCTTACTCTCTTGTGATTCTTCATGTAAGCGCAAACCGTGTGGATGGAAATGCTTATTAACAACTAAAATACAACATAGCATAATGACTAAATCTGCAACGCGTGCTTTTAGGTCTCTGTCCTCGGATGTCGATGTGTGACCAAACACGGTCATCAAAAAAACACGCTGCTCAGTCATAGCACGAGCTCCATAACTTTTTGATTAGACTTCTTGTTCGCATGTCAGTATTTGCAAACTTATCACAGTTAAAATTTGAAAGAAAAGGACAACTGAAGTCCTAATGATCAATGCAAGCGTCAACTTCACTTTTTTGATTACTTACGCGAAAGAAAAGTTGGAACTTCACCTTGTTCACTGTACGAAAGCAGCCATTTTATGACGTCATATTTGTAAACACCAATGAAATTGCTCCTAATTTTTCGTTACCACCCATACACACAGAAGCGAAAAACGAAAGTGCACAGCACCCAGATTATATTAGGCCAGAATGGTCTTCTGAAACGCCAACCCTGACCGTCCACAATCCCATTATGAGAACATAACATCGAAAACTTTGTTCTTTCTGAAGATAATCTCAAAACTGACGCCAAGCTGATGCAAAGCAGTACTAGGCCTAACCTAATAAAGGATTTTTCCGCATTGTGTTATGCATACACATCTATGCTCTGGAAGAAATCGAATCGCACACGCGGTCACGAACAAGGCCTGCAACCAGAATAAAATGCCACACCAACGTTCACTCAAAAAAATGAGTAGGTCACCAGCGCGCATGTTAAAAAGTAAAATAAAAATGAAATAAAATAAAAAAATAAAGTGCGACTCAGCCTGTTGGCCCCTGGAGCGAAATTTGGCAACAAGGAGTCGCACACGATATTCAAAAAAGTTAAAAGCAATGGCCAGATTCAGGCCTAAGATAAAATATCTGGGCAGGTTACAAGTACAAAAATCAGTCATATGCAGATCTCCAAACCTGTCGTAATCAGTTTGCTTCTTGGATGTGAGTCTCATTTTTTGAGTGACCAGTTTTGCTTTCTTACATACTAAATGGTAATGTTCTTTCCATTTGAGACGACTATCTAATCCCAATTCATCCATGCCTAGATATTGTGCAGCGTCGGTTTACTTGCTAAGAAATAGTATTGTGAATAGAATATATTCTGATCTAGCTGGTGCGCGTTTCTTACAATTTAACTCGCAACAATTGGCACTTCGGGGGATGAAATTAATTTCCATTTTCCAAGTTCTTTCCCACTCTTGGTAAACCGTTTAGATCTTCTTGTAGAATGAGTGTATCATTCTTGCTTCTGATTGTTTATATTACTAAGCTGTCATCTGCAAAAAGTCTTTATAGTAGTTCAGGAGAGAGATTTCTACTTATATCATTTATATAAATTAAGAAAAACAAGGGGCCAGAACATTTCCCGTGGTACACCTGACAAGACTGGTTTACAATGGGATGACGACCCTTCCACAACAACTTTCTGTGTGTTCTCCCAACGAGGAATGATCTAGACCATTTTAGCAAAGAACCGCCAATGCCAATGTGTTCTAATTTAAGCAGCAAGCCCTCATGGTTCAACCTTATCAAAGGCTTTAGAAAGTCTAATAAAATTGCATCTGTTTGCTGTCTGTTGTTAAGACAGTTATTAAAATCATTGAGAGTTGTTATAAGTTGAGTCTCACAACTCCTTCGCTGTCTAAAAACCATGCTGGGCGTTATTCAAAAGTCATGGTTTGTCAAGATGTCCATTATGCTACTTATATATATGTGTTCAATTTTAGAGCTTGCCAGAGAATACCAATAAGGACAGTAGCTTGTTATTGATGTTGGTTAGTAACTTAAATACTCTGCGTTGCTAATGTAATAGTGTGTGGTGGGTGTGTGGGTGTGGGTGTGTGGTGGTGTGTGTTGTGTGTGTGTGGTGGTGTGTGAGGGTGTGTGTGGGTGTGTGTGTGTGGTGGTGGGGTGTGTGGTGTGTGTTTGGGTGTGTGTGAGTGGACGTACACGCCTCTGTGTGAGATGTGGGGAAGGGAATGTGGTGCGGGGCATGTGTGTGTGTGGTGTGGGGGGTGTGTGGTGTGTGTGTGGGGTGTGTGTGTGGTGGGTGGGGTAGTGGGTGGTGTGGGGGTGTGGTTGTGGGGGGGGTGTGGGTGTGGGGTGTGGTGGTGGTGTAGGGAGGTGCGCGCAGGAAGTGGCGAGTGTGGTGTGGTGATGGGGGTGTGTGTGGTGTGCGTGTGTGTCTGTGGTGGGTGTGGGTGTGTTGTGAGTGGTGTG
>JADBJO010003354.1:59862-64817 GCA_016801955.1 Conus betulinus | reverse complement strand
TTGCCCCAATCTCTTGGAGAGTCTTTCGCAATGTTGGCCTTGAAATTATTCCATGTTTGTTTGGTTGGTGATGTTTCTTGCTCTTCCCTTAAGTCTGGATGTGCGGCCACTTCCTCTCTTGATGTTCAGATCTGAAAGATGGTCTATGGTATAGTGGCTTTGCTCTTGTTTGCTTAAGTGATTCTTCAGATTTCTTATCACATCAGATTGGCCAAGCAGTAACCCAGTTCTTATTGTTGCCTTGCCAGCCAGTGTGTCTGCTCTCTCGTTTCCTTTAACTCCAGCATGTCCAGGGCAGTACATCCATATGAGTCTCTCCAATGGAAGGCTGCGCATTAGTTCATTCCAAGCAGGGCTTCCCATTCCACTTTCACTTTCTGAAGTAGTTCATGGAGTCAGTCAGTATCATGGCTTGTTTAGTTTGAAAACTGGCTTATGGATGTAAGCCAGTGGAGTGCTTGCTTGTGTCACTGCTTCTACCTCCATTGTTAGACTTGAAGTTGTTGTTAAACTGTGCGCACCATTGTCTTCCTGAATAGTTCGGCCATTTTGCTTCACTGTGTATATCCCCAGCCTGACTTACCTTTGGTGACAGAACCGTCAGTGTATGTTAAAATATCATCTTTTGTGCAAGGTCTTCTACCAGCATCTGAATTTCTGCGTTAGTTTTGCCTTCTGGCCATTCTCGACAATGTCTTCCAAGTTCTGGAGCGATGCAGTTTGGTAGAGGTGCTTCAAGTGGTTTGGATATTTCTCCCATTCCTTGGTTTCTTTGACTTCTGCTAACTGGCACACAAGCTGTATACTGTCTTCTGCCTGTCCCATCCATGATTTTTTCCACGTCCTAGCCGAGTGCCTTTTGTTTCCTTGACCGCCGCATGAAGTGGGTTTTGGGGATTTTCAAGGGCTCTGAAATATGCCTTCACCTGTTCCAGCTTGTGTCTTGTCTGCATTGAAGGAAGGTCGAGCAGGTATCGCATAGTTTGAACTGGTGTGTCCTTTGTGGTTCCCAGGATCAATCTCATTGCTTCATTTTGAATTCTTTCTAATTTGAGAAGGTTGCTGTCGGACAGTGTTGTAAGCCCTAATCCATAATCTATCACACTGAGTACAAGTGCGTGATACAGTCGGTAGAGATGGCACTGTTCAATGCCTTTAGCTGCCATTGCTTCCATGGCAGATAAGCCTTTTTTTTTTGCATTTAAGAACAATATTCTGAACATGCTTTCTAAAGGTTAGCATTCTGTCACAGCCTACACCCAAATAGCGTAGGTTGTTAGTTGATTCAGTTGGTGTTCCATTGAAGGAAACTGATGTGGGTACTTGTCCTGATGTCTTGTTGTTGAGAGTGCAGACTTATGTCTGGGCTTTTGTAGGGCTGATGGACGATCCAGTTTCTTGACACCACTGAGCAATGTTGTTCAACTGTTGCTGAACTGCTTTCGTTTTTTCTTCAGCATTCTTTGAAAGTTTTGTAGATCAGGCCGTCATCTGCAAATGTCATCACTCGAGCAATTCCGTTTCTGTTGAGGTCTGCTACGCATTTAGTGTAAACATTGTACAAAACAGCAGAAAGAGGAGAACCTTGAGGTAATCCCATAGAAAGTTTATGAGGCTCAGAAGTCCAGACTCCAAATCGTAGGATGACGGCTCGCTCCCGGAGTGCCGATGCTATCCATCGTGTGTCTTACTGACTCCATAGTCAAGGAGTAGTTCCATGAGAAGCGAGAACTGGACTTTGTTGTATGCATCTCTAGATCTATTGCAACAGCTAGCGTTTCTTTCCTTTCTTTGGAATCCTTCGTACACTTCATAGGCAAAAGCGGCCGCATTTTCCCATGTAATTTACCTGTTCTGTAGCCTCCTTGATTTGATGGAAGGATTTGCCGACTTTCAAGATCTCTAGCGAGTTTTCTTGCTGTGATTCGTTCCATGAGCTTTCCTGCAATATTTTGCATATTGAGTATGTGGTAGCCATTTAGCTGATGATGATCTTTTCTGGCTTTGGTAAAGCTTTCAGGTAGCTGTGTGTCCAGTCTTCTGAGACGTAGCCTTTATCAAAACTCTCCTGGTAGAGACTGAAGAGTTTGGCTCTCTCGTCTTCTGAAAGCTGTTTGATATCTGCGTACCGCACTTTGTCTGGTCCTGGAGCACTATCCTTAGTGCATCTAGCTATTGCGTCATCCAATTCAGATTCTGTGATTTCATCATCAGTGCCAGTCTGAGCTAGCTATGAAACATTTAAGTAGAGCCGACCCTTCTCTCTAATTTGTCTTCTGTTTTGTGATCCCATCAGCGTCTAAGATATCTGGGGTTGCGTTTTGTTTTTTTCCTTCCATGCGACTATAGAAGTGCCAGAACTGAGTCTGTGTTGTGTCATGATTAAGTGACACACAAAACTGTTGCCACCTGGTTTCTTTTGCTTTTTCAGCGACTCTTTCGAATTGTTCAGTCTTCTGATTCATGTCTGTTTTAACAGCTAGATCCAGGCAAGGTTTTCTTCTTTCTCTCTGCCAAATTCTTACAGACTTGCGCTTCTCTTTCCAGGCTGTTTCTGTGTCTATATTCCACCAAAGGGGTTGGACGATTTGTTTGGTTGTAGCATTCTTTCTTTTGCATCTTCTACTCCTTAACGTTCCTATGATATCCCCTTCATTGTTGTTGCATTGAAAAAAGTTCCATTGTTTCGTTTGTGTAACTTTTGATGGTTTCTGTAAACTGAACACAACAGGGAAATGGTCACTTTCATGATGAAGAACTTTAGATATCTGAAAATCATATCGTTTAGGAAAGGGGTTTTAATTTATACCTCAGAATTATATGCAATACTGAAGGCTTTGATGTACATACATGATATACCACTTGCTTTACATAAAATCTTAATGTGTGTTGATTCCAAATCTGTTTTACAATCACCAGAGCGTTGGGACTGCAAAGCTAGAAAAGATTTGCTTTCTGAAATAAAACATTTACTGCATTGTTTTCATAAGTCTAGATGTAAGAACTGACTTTTGTTGGGTCCCATCTGACTGTGGTATAAAGTGGAATGAAACAGCAGGCGGTGTTGCAAAAGAAGGAGCAAACAGAAACGCTGAAAATTTATTTAAAAAGAAAAATCCCTTAGATTTTCCTCTCTTGTGAATTAATCCAAATTATGAAAAGTATATACTTAAGCAGAATTTTTTGAAAACATGGCTACTTTACCATTGTACCCACGGCACATTGTTAGATTAATTCATAAAGTAAGGCTGAATACTTGGATACTAAATACTAAATATTCTCATGTTATTACTTCTGTCTGCAGAGAAAACATTTCTGTGCGTCATCTTTTGTTTGAATGCTCAGTGTTGACCTCGCTCTATAAGGAGAAAGGTACTGAGATGAATAACTTTGATAATGTCAGTACTGTCTTAGTACTAGCGTGCCCAGGTCTAACGCCCCTCGTCCTATCTTTCCCAAATTGCCTCCCTTTAAAGAAAGAACAGATGACATTCACAGCTATCTGTTGAGTTGTGTGAGAAAAGAAATGAACATTTTGTCATGATATTTATAGTTTGATGAAAAGTAATCATTAATTGTGTGTAATGAATTGTATTCATGGTTTATTGAAGAGGGTCTAGGTGGGAATCCTTTCCCCAAATTTGGAAAACTAGATTCTGAAAGGTTTATATTGAAATCCTTTCCTGTGTAGTGTTATGATTCGGGATGATGTGGCTAATGAATATGAATGTAGTCGTGATTGTAATGAATAGTAGCCGTGATAATCAAGGTAGTTAATCAGTTTCTCCCAGGTAGAGTGTTCCCTGGACTGAGGGGGACTGGCTGATACTGTCTGAGAGTCGGGGCCTTAGCTGTGTCTACCCCCTTGTTTTCCGCCCTGTGTCAGCGTTGAGAGGCCGGCCTGAGTGCCAACAACTACCCTACCTGCCACTGCGCACTGGACCGACTACCCGCTGAGCCAGTTGGGCTGGAGATGCTGCTGCTGCCAAGCCAGAGCGCCACTCTGAGTTTTGAACCAGCGACCTGTTGGCTAGGCCGTCGCTGCGTTCTGCGTTTCTGTGTGTGAGCCACAGCTCCTGTATGAGACTGTCACCTTGTCGCAGAGGCGCCGTGAGAGTAGTAGTCTTTTTTTTTTTTTTTTTTTTGTTGAGCCACAGCTCTGTGAAGTTCTGTAAGACCTGTGTCGGACTGGACGCTGTAGACGTCGTCTTCATCGTCTCGTCGTCTTCGTCCCTTTCATCGTTTTCGTCGTCGACGTCGTCTTCGTCGTCGTCGTTGGAACCAGCAGCGCTAGTAGACAGCGAATTATATATAGATATATTTTGTGTCGTGCGCCCTGTTTGGCGTGCTTGAAGTATTAACACACACACACACACACACACACACACACACACACACACACACACATATATATATATATATATATATATGTACATACATATAGTTCTGTGTGTACGCCTTGTGGATGGCGTGCCGACTAGTGATGTTCTTGCATATATTATATATGTTTGTCTGATGGCTCGGGCAGCATAAAACAAAAAAAGAGTGTTGTTCTGTTGCCTGGCTGTCAATGTTCGGGTGAGTGGGTGTGTGTATGTGAATTGGAAAAGTCGTACACATGCATCCATAATTTCTGTGTGAGAGTCAGATAGTCAGATACCCGCAGACACTACCCATTCCATCCCTAAACAACTCTCTCTCTCTCTCGTCTTGGAATATCTTGAGTCTCTCTCTCTCTCTCTCTCTCTCTCTCTCTCTCTCTCTCTCTCTCTCTCTCTCTCTCTCCTCTTTGTATGCTTACTTGTCTTCTCACTTGATCACTCGCTAATGAATCACACATATCCCCAATAAAAGAAATATTATTATAAGTTCTTTATTAATGAAGAGAAAATGGGAGGCTTTTTACCTCCATTATTGATTTTGCAAAGGCAAAAAACGTGCTAGTCTACTTATTT